>JAXGGA010004438.1:0-88486 GCA_038373865.1 Uloborus plumipes | reverse complement strand
AAAAAGGGGTCTTTCTTGATAAAATAAAATTTTTTTACTATGTAATACTTTTTATAAATTCCTTCATTTATGATATATCCACTGACATTTTTGTTTGATGGAAAATTATGAAACAAAAACTAAACAATTACATCTGAAAATTTATTGAAAGCCTTAACCCATGCATTGTAGTGGGTATCTATAAAGTGGGATCCGGTTAAAAGGTCCAAAACCAAAAGATACACGTGCTTCTAATCCCTCGGACCTTTTGGACGTGGATCTTCTGTACGTGGACCTTTCAGCTTTGGAGGTGGATCTTCTGTTCGTGTACCTTTCAGTTTTGGACCGTCCATCCAACATTCCTATAAAGTAGTGTTAAATGAACATAATATACTAGATTAAGATCAATTTTGATAACTTAACAAACATTATAGGTCGAAAACATAAAGTGCAAACACTTATGCATAATGAAGGCATTTATTTAAACTTGGCTGAGAGAGAATTGTTATCGCTTCATACTCAGTAATAATTCCAATATTATCTGAATCAAGCTAATAAAAAGTGCAGCTACTTCTATTCTTTCTTTCAAACTACAAAAATTAGAGCTACATACATGCCACTTTATGGCTTTCTTTGATGTAAGTTTCATAAATACAGTTTCCAACTTTTGCAGTTTTTGTAGCTGAACTGAATTCCTTTAAAGTATAAATAATATCTTGTATTTCATCATAAAAATTCATCATATTTGCTTTTCATTTTAAAATTATTACTATTAAAGAGGGACTCACTTATAGGGAAGAACTACGTGGTAAGAGGGAGCGGAGGCCCTGCATTCATAGAACTAGCCTGTTTTCAAAATTTTCGTTTGCTTTAACAGTTTCGTTTTGGGTATCGGAAGTTCTTTTGGAAAATAAAAATTGTATAAAGTACATTATTATGATTTTATTTAGTTTCAATGCTCATTTTTTAATTTCTGGTTTTAATTTTAGCTGTTCGGTAAAAATAAACTTTTTTTGTTTATGCATCAAAAAAAAAAAAAAAAAAAATTAAAAGACTGGGGACGGAGGGGAGGGGTAATGCATTTTTAAATTATATCTGTGCCCCCCTGTCGGGCAAGTCCTAGCGCCACCTCTGCATATTTAACTGTTAACAAGATAAAATGGAATTCAATGTTGAAATTAATAGCTCTTCCCACATCACCATGCCCAATTAGTAGCCCATCGAATGAAATTTGTCGTAACATCAAACGGAAAAGCCTCATTTATTTTCCTGATATTCTTGTGGTATTCAAGAAATTCTGCAATTAAAAACAGGAATATCCCAACCACAAGATTGGGTATTGTTTATGAGCTAAATATTTAGAGCTCCTTTTATTTTAATTGATTTTTCAAGAAATTATTTAGTGCTTCATAATTATGAATGCATAATGCTCAGGCATCAGAGAAATTATGTTTCTTGTTTTCATCAAATGTCTAATTTATTGTTCAATGATTTAATAAATTAAATTTCGTGACATATTAGGTAGATAATAGAGCTATTAATAAATACATCATTTTTTGGTTCCATAAATTTTAAGTCTATGAGAGGGGAACAGGAACACAAGCATATGGTTGTTGTGAAAAACATTCATATACTGTCAGCAAGATGTCTCGTAATGCAAGAAATAACCAAAAGTAAACTCTTTTCCTATGAATAGCTAACATATCAGTAGCTTATTTAATAAAAAAAAAATTGAAGTTTCTACTGCTCCCGCTTTATGAGAAAAATCGCTGCCAAGATGGCCAAAATCGTATGTTTCTTGCCTCATGGCTTGTCGTTAAGCTCAAATATCTCCAGGACGGAGTGAGAAACCCAAGTTATGCATTGTGCAAACATCTGTACACTACCAGAAACTGAGTAAACCTTTGGTTATGTCTTCCTTTTTTCGGAATAAACTCCTCAATTTCGGCAAAATTAAGTTTTTGTGATGGCAACTTCTAAGAGCACTGTACCTTAGCAATTTTCGTTTTAAATGTTCTAGTATTTTTTTGCTGAATGCCTGGAGTAACTAGTTTCCATAGATAATTAAGACTTTTATATTGCATAAGTACAAGTCTGAGAAAAAAAATATCAAATAACATCAGTTTTTCAGCATTTTGAGGGATCGGACAAAATTTGAGGGCCTGTATTTCAGAAAATAAGTGGAGCAGGAACCTAAAAATTTGTATTTTTTCATGCCTCTATAGAATCAACCTGTGTGCCAAATTTAAGGAAAATACGAGTCGGTCATGCAACCAACTTTTCTTTTTTTAGGTGAGTTGGAATGGAATCACTCTCCAATGTTTTAATTTTCTGCTATTGCTGAATTAGCTTTTATTTACTGCAGTATACAAATGTGGCATCAAATGTTGTGCTTTAAACACATGTCTGTTTTGAAAAGGTTTAAAAATATAAATAAATTTCAGAACGGAGTGGGGGGATTTTTTTTTTTTCCATCTTTCTTTGTTCGTTTGACACGAAACCTCAATACCCCCTAGTGTTGTTTTGTTCTTGGTGTTCTGTTATAACAATCAACCATAAGACACCGAATGTGTTTTGCCATTTTTTGAACTTGTTTTCTTGGCGTATCACTGTTGCGCAATTCCACATTGATGGAGATAACAATAAAATTGGAAACTTACATAATTACTATTTGGTTCGATAAAGATCCGCAAATTTCTTTTCTTATTGTATAATTTGACATTGTTTGCACTATCCTAAATGTTGGTGCGGATTCCTTGATTACAAATTATTACACAAAAATGTTTAAGGTTCAATTTCCATGTCCATAATGGTGGAATTCGCCGTCGCTATTTATATAACAGTAAACTAATCAATATTAATGGAGCTGAATGAAAAAAGTCAGACACTTTTTGAAGCATTGCTTTTAAATTCAAATGTATGTTTGGTATAAATTAATAGTTTAAGAGCGAGCAACGTTTTCAAGTGATTATTTTAAGACGTCTGGCTCTTACATGTATCTTTCCTCATGCTCTTCTAAGCAGCATGGCGGCCGAGAGCGTTTTTACCGCGTGTCATATTTTTGCTGGGAAAAATAGTGATTTTTTCACCATTTTGGGACAATTAGAAACTTAAACCTGTCATCAGTACGTCATATAATATATCACTGAAAAGCTCTCTTTCGTGCCTTCACCATGGTTTTTAAATTTTTATTCTACTATATTTAGAAAAGAAGTTGCATGTAAAAACTTCTGTTTTTTTTTTCCCTAACTGCTCTGTATTTCGTACAATTTTTGAAGTAGAAATCTAAAACTCGGCAGGATTACTTATCGTGTTGTATGTGTCCTTCACGCCAACTTTTGTTAAAATCAGAAATGGCTAGGTAAAAAGCTTTTTTTTCCCCATGATTGATTTGACGCAAAATTACCCAAAAATGACTTAAAATTCACTTTTTTTCAGTACTGGTGTGTTACACGGTAAAAAACGCAACTGCACTCGGCCCCCAGACATCCCGCATGCTGCTTGGAAGAGCGTACGGAAAGATATGTTAAAGAGCCAGACGTCTTAAAATGGTCGTTTTTTCAAAGTTGCCAGGCTCTTGGACTATTGAGTCTTCAGTTGTCAGTCTATATAGTAATACAGTAAAGTGACTAACTGTGTGATTTGACCAATCAAAGGATTTTGTTTGTGTCGATTGAAAATGTGGGATGTTGTGTATTGCAGGCTTCCTGTACACTGGGGACTACCTCCATAACTGGATTGCCGCCACCCAGTATGTGGCGCCCCTCATGGCCAATTTCGACACTAGTGCATCCCCAGAGTCCACCATCCAGTACGTGGATAACGGTGGGTCATTAATTCCTGGTTATCAATTGTGTGATATAAAGTTTTATGCATTATTCTTTAATCATTCACAAGTGGGAAGAGCTCATTTCAAGACTGTCGGCGCCGCTCAAACAAATACTGTGTAATATGATGAGAAGAGTAAGGTTGTTTTAGTTGGCACAATTTTCATATATTGCGTTTGTTTCGACTGTCGAAGTCGAATGTACCAGGAGGTTCAAACCATAGACAGTTTCGGTAATTCGTTTTGCACTGTCATATTAACACTTTTTGAACATGGACCCTTTTTTTTGAAGTCCACTTTTTGGAACAGCTTTCAAGACACTTCTTCGGATCGGCGCAGCTTTCGACACTTTCGGAAACTCGGTCGAGGACGTTTTTCGAAGGCGTGTTTGTTTGAGAACACGCCGTAGCAGTTTTATAGCACTCGCACGGACCTCGGACCCTCCTCCGGTCACGACGGCCGTCTTCGCAATGTCGGCCCGGCTCCCGCCTGCGTCGGAGACGCCTCCGCGGACCCGTCCCGTCGAGAGGCTCCGTCGGCCGGAAGTCGGAGAACGCCGTCGAACGATACATTTGTGTGGAAGAAAGCGACGGTTCCGCAAGTGTCACCAAACTGTTCCCAAATGTGTCCCCCCGCTCCAATTCAGCGAGTATCCCAAACGGATCCGGAAAGCATTTCGGTGCATTTTCTTTTTGGAGGAGCACATTTCGGTGCACTTTCGAGCTACCGGAATACTCTGCCGAATAAAATTGTCTGCGTTCGGGAAGCGGGGCGACCATCGCGCGAAAAAAACTATCATGTTGAAACCAAATGTGAATGATGTTGGGTATTTACAATGAAGAATAAATGCCTCAGATATTGAAAATAAATACAGAGTCTTTTCTGAAAAGGGTGCAGTTTCTTGGTTTTTGTTTTAACGTGGCGGTCGTTTGGTTTTACAAGTGACAGCTGATACAATAAGTTTTACGGTAATCTGTTTCAAATGATTTTAAATGATTCCTTGTCTTATGGGGTGACTCGTGACCATTTCAAAGTCTTTATTGATACTTTTTTTTTTTTCAATTTTAAGGTCAGTTTCTTTATAGCCCAAAATCCTAAAATCTGCACAACCGCTTCTCCCGGGTGGCATGGTTTTTACCATATGTAGTATTTACTGGTTTTTACCACAGTATTTACCGCCTCTTTTTAAAGAAGTACCGTAAAGTCGGGTTACTTGGACCCACAAGGAGGTTACTTGAGCCCTCAGTAAAATGATAAAATCTGGGTTTGGTACTAGCGTTAGAGACTGCAGAGTGCTTCTACCTAGAGGAGAAACGAGGAACTACGTGCAAGTTTTCAACTAATAAGTACCAAACCTAGATTTTATCATTTTACTGTAATGGGCTCAAGTAACCCCCTCGGGTTCAAGTAACCCGACCGATCACGTGACCAATACGATTGTAGAAAATATTGGTTTTAAAAAAATGTTCATATTGTTTTTTTTACTAATGTATGCTGAAGAATAAACAGAAATTTTAGCAAACTTTTGGCGAAAACAGAACAGCTGTTCTTCTAACTTTATAAACTTAAACTAGCTCAGATAAGAAAAAAATATTATAGGAACTCATTAAATTGTTACTGTAAAAACTCTCATGTTTGCAAAATATTTATTTTTTCTGTAATTTTATTCAAATTATTAATTTTCAAGAAACATTATGGTTGAGCTCATTAATGCAATAAAAGAAAATGCAAATCTTTTTTTCTTCTCAGTGGAAAATAAAAACATGAATTTACCAATCTAAATCTTTCCGTCTTCTGAACAGTCTGTAGCAAGATACAATTTTTGTGCATGTTTGTGTTCAGTACTACAGTTACAATGAGAGTGGGATTTACTTTGATATAATTCATATGTTGCACAAATGAATTATTTTGACATAAAATTATTCGCTACTGATGAACTTTGAAAATTTAGTGGAATAATCTGTTTGACTGCACAAAACTTGCACCTGAGCCCTTCCGCTTATTTTGATTTTTCCCCCTACGTCTGAAATTCACGAGATAACAGTCGTCTTATTTCTTGTATTGTATTTGTTTGCTAATATGCAATAATATATTTACATAAAATAACACACAATAATAAAGTACCAGATATGTAGATGTTAAATTCTAAATCACTGCCTGCTTGTAAATGTACAGGGTGTAATAGTATTTCCTAGATCTTTACCGTGTTTTTTCCTGTAAAAACCCGAGTTTTTCCCACGTCCCGGCAAAAACCAGCTTTTCCCCAGAAAAACCCGACCCTTCTTCGGAGAGCCGAATGGACTTTGGACCCGATTGAAACTTTTGTATGAACTTGTCTTTGAACACAACTGTTTTTCTGTTTTGTTTTTTGTATCTTTTTTGTGACACTTCAATTCTTAATTCCAGGAACTGCTTTTACAGTTCAGTGGACTAAGGTATCATTGCAGGACAAAGCCAATGGTTTGTATGAAATTATTTTTTATCACCTGATTCGAGTATTTGATGATTTTTTTATCACCATGTCGAAAAGCTTCATAGTTCAATAACAATTGTCATCTTAAATATGTTAATCCCAGTTCATTTGGTGTGATCAAATATCTGAAGAGGCAATGAAATCCCCTCTTGAAAACCTCAGTTTTGAGCCATAATGCCAGCATGTTAAAACAAGTTAAAACTAAAATTTAAAATTTTAAAAACTCCCGACTAAGCCTTAAGCTATAAAATCAATTATTTCATTTGTTAAAAATATAAAAACTGGCAATTGATAAACATTTTAATAAATTATAAGAGTTTGCTTTCCTTGTCTGCCAACAATGAAAACGGTTCCGATCGCCTGAATAAAGGCTAAGCTGCATTTGTTAAAAAATGCTATAACTCGCGTTTTATAGAACGTGGAAGATCCAATTACATCGTATCAGACGCATAAAATTTTTTTTCTTTCATTTAGTGCTGTTTTTTAAAGTTTTGAAATATTTTTTCAATGCTTAAGTCCCAAAACCTTTCAAAGATTTTTAATTCATATCTTCATTAATTAATACCATCCAAAGACGCAACCTAGCTAAGAACACTCTTGATCAACTCCCCCTTCGAACAAAATTTTTTTTTTCAAAATCGGTCTATCCGTTTAGGCTGCAAAGTGCCACGGACAGATACAGATTGACAGATACACACACATGTCAAACACATAACCCCTTGTGTATCGGCGGGTTAATGATTCGGCATCATTCGAGCCGCTCCAATGCCCCATTTCCCTTCATTTCAATGGTTTGTTCACATTCGACTGCCATGAGTTTCGTCGCTCGAAGAATTGCATTATCCTGTGTTTTCCCTCTTTCAGACGGAGCTTTCACTTTTCAAGTCACCCTGTTGAAGAACGGAGACATCGTTTTTGCATACAAAGAGGTGAGTATGGTTTGGTTGCTCCACGTAAATATGTATATATATATGTATATTAGACTGGTACCAACGCGACATTAAAAGACCCAGAAAGCGCCCGCAGTCTTGTTGTGCACTTGCATTCTAACAATCTCGAGGTGGTCTTTTTACCCCTTTTGGGTTATTTCAATGCAGACTATGAAGTGATGTCCTGATTTGGCGACTACTCGGTGATGTTTCGCCGAGCATCTGTCGCCCACTCGGCGACATATCGCGAAGTTGGTGCTAAATTTGGTGAAATTTTTTTCCCCGAATTTGGGTTCAATGTAGCGTTATTAGCGATACTTTGCGAATAATCCACTGAATGATGTTGAACTCGGCAATATTTAAGTGATAAGTCATTGTGAAACATTTGTTCCCATTGATAGGGGTATCAATGCGTGAATTGTTATTTTGTTCAGTCTGAGGAACCATTTTATCACTTAAGGTATATATTATGAAATAAATTTAAACGTGAAAATAAGTAGTGTGGCCTCCTCACCAGATTTTTTATCAGGAGGATTAACCGAAGCTCATACTGCCGTGCTGAGCACAAAAGTCGTATCTGCACGTTTTAACAAAATTGAGTTATAGCCACCAGGTGACTCCTTGTGACGTATTTGTCAGAGGAATTTGACTTCGTGCCAGACCTCACGAGTGTGTCCTGATGGCATAATGACAATAAAGCAAATTAAGTTAAATCATTACTGTTTATTCATATGTTAAGTTTTACAAAATAATCTCTCGAGAAGAATCCAGCAGTTTACATTGCAGCAAAAAGTATGAAAACAGAACGATCTTACAAAAATCCGGTGCCCCCAAATGGAAAGTAATAACCGACAGCTATCATCCATCAAAAAGGTCCGAGGGCGGAGTTCCGAATCGAATCGTCCACCGGGCAACTCCGGGACGACATCCGACCTCGCGGAAACCGTCGCAGCCGGCCGGCCAGAACCTCGGGAGTCGTCCGGCAGACCCCAGGGAATGGATCCAGTCATGATGAAGACAAGCCACCAGTGGCCACCCCGGACCAGGAACAAACGTCAGCTGGTGAACAAGCAGGGAAAGAGAGAGCGATTCATTCTGGTCATCTCCTTTTATTTCGTTGTGACGTCATCACTCATTTGCATGTTCTGTTTAAAACATTCGATGAAGTTCTTCGGAGATAAAAAGTTCTTCAGGTTGGCAACACCGGAAAAATGTGATGGCACTGGAAATAACGTAACTGTAAGTTTAACCTACACAACCGCCAGGTTTGTTTACATTATTGCACATGGCGCTGAAAATGGAATGTGAAGTATCGGGAGGTTTGCAAAATTGAGTGACGCCTCGAAAGCAAGACAGCCCCACACACCCCATACAGGTAAATAAGTAAGTA
This sequence comes from Uloborus plumipes, assembly GCA_038373865.1. Classification (NCBI taxonomy): domain Eukaryota; kingdom Metazoa; phylum Arthropoda; class Arachnida; order Araneae; family Uloboridae; genus Uloborus; species Uloborus plumipes. The sequence continues at coordinate 79,889 of JAXGGA010004438.1, read as the reverse complement.
AACAAAATTATTCTCCAGCACTAGGAGGCAAGAACAAAATTGAAGAATGTTCTTAAATTCTAACTGTATTTTACCTAAATACAAAGTTATATGATCATTTGAGAACGGTTTTCATCTGAATCAAATACATGGTGGCGCAAAACTTTAAAGAGTATTATCTCAGTTTGAGCTTGACTGCAGATACCACTTTTGCTCTCAGCACGGCGGTATAGCTATGGCAGACACGGGTGTCGTCTTTCTCTCATTGTTCCGCAGATCGTCGGGAGTCTGGCGATCGGGAGATGCATTCGCCGTTCGAAGGCTTCGGTCTGCGCCGATGCAAAACATCGGATGTATGTCGTGTGTCCGACATGCATCGGAGCACGAGACATTTTCGAAACTGGCACTCCCGTCGACGGACGGTCCGTCTGCGGCAATGTTCGCGTGTCTGTCTCCACGGAGAGAAGCGACGCGTCCGCCATCCGTCTCGTGCCGACGGGACGACATCGTCGAACATCGAGGATCGTGACGGCGGTCCGTGGGTTCGGGGATTGTGCATTGTTTTGTAACATGTTATTAAGTTAATTTTTGGCCAGTCTGCGTTTGCCTTGTTATGATTTTAAGGCATAGTTTCAGTTCTAGTGAACCAAATGATTTTACAAACGATGGCACTTATCTCGACAGTGGGTACTCATATAGTTGGTCATCTCTCTCTCCCCGCAGGTGCCCCGCCCGGTGGCCGAGGTCTCGGACGCCCGCCACCCCGTCAAGGTCGGCATCTCGGACGCCTACATCCTCGAGCGGAACGTCTTCTGTGAGTCCCTCCCTCTTCCTCTCTCGCGACGTGCGACCCTCGGGAGAACGCGGCCGGCGTCCTCCGTCGTCGGGAACGTGTCGATTTCTATTTTGCTATCGTTTTTGCTCGAAAAAGAACGATTTCGAGTGCAGTTTCCGGCAACGGTGCCCTTTTCCTTTTTCATTTACATAATCTATTTCGATGATTCCACACGTTGTCCTGTTGTCATTTTTTATTTTGGTCCAGTAAGCAATCCCCTATCCTATTTATATCTTGTGCTCTCAAACAGTTTTTTTTTTTGGTTTTTTTTGGGAAAATTTTTATTTCTGAGATGTAGCTATTTTTTGCTCCACACATGAGTAAAAATTTGGCATTTTTAATTTTTTTTTTTTTTTTTTAAATTTAGACCAATAAAAGTAATGTATTGCCAAAAATCAATGCAAATCATTGAAATCTTCACATATAAAAACGGATGTTGTTAAATATGTGTGTTAAATATTCATGCTTTTAATGTGCTTAGTATTTAGAATGTATTGTAGCTGAAATTTTAATTTTAAATTATCCCTTAACAATAAGTTAATTTTATTGTGTAACATGCAAGAATAAATTTTATTTCTTTACTAGCTGTACCCCAAAGACGTCTGGCTCTTTAATATATCTTTCCGTATGCTCTTCCAAGCAGCATGCGGGATGTCTGGGGGCCGAGTGCAGTTGCGTTTTTTACCGCGTAACACACCAGTACTGGAAAAAACAGTGAATTTTAAGTCATTTTTGGGCAATTTCGCGTTAAATCAATCATGGGGTCTTTTTACCTCCGATTTTAACAAAAGTTGGCGTGAAGGACACATACAACACGATAAGTAATCCTGCCGAGTTTTAGATTTCTACTTTCAGAATTGTTCGAAATACAGAGCTGTTAGAAAACTTAAAAAGTGTGGAAGAAACAAACAAAAGTTTTCACATGCAAATAACTGCAACTTCTCTTCTAATTAAAGTAGAATAAAAATTTCAAAAGAAATTGTAAAGGCAAGAAATAGAGCTTTCCACTGATATATGATGTGACTTTCTTAAGACAGGTTTAAGCTTCTCATTGCCCCAAAATGGTTTTAAAATCACTAATTTTGCGAGCAAAAAGGTGATGTGTGGCAAAAAATGCAACCATCAATTATTCCAACTGCTCTGCTTTGAGCAGAGTTTTTCCATTTTCCAGTTCAAACTCCACTTCACCGCATCAAACTCCGCTTTCAACTTCACGCCTCTAAACTGCCCTGGTCCTGAATGCGCTGTGTTTGTTTCAGGACTGCTGTAAATATGCTTTTATAATGCTATGAGTGTGCCATTATACACTATAAAGGACGCCTTTTATTTTTGTTTCATTCCCTTTCCCCCTCATATTGCACTGTTTCGATTCAGATGGCCCCGGTTATTGTCTCCTCGCCAACTCGAAGTTGCTATCTGTGTTTGAGATTTCAACCCTTTTGCATCTTCTAAATATTACGATATTGTGGACAGTTGAAAGTTATTAAACGTTTTTATGCCCAAGATTAGCTTATTTTACTCATTATTTTAATGCTTAACTCTTTTTTCCTTTGGATGAACGTGTCAACGTGGAACATGTCCGCCGCTGAAAATTACTTCCCATGTTTGAAATTTCAATCTTTTTGCATCCAGTAAATTGTTTCATATTTCAGGCTGTTGGAGGTTAATTTAATGCATGTCACTAAAGATTAGCCCATTTTTTTATGTTTTGTCATAGTGACGGAAATCATTTACTTTTTAGAAACAAGCCAACATTGAACTTTTACGGCGCGGGAATTGGCTACTTGTGTTTGATATTTCAGTCCTTTTGCATCTTGTTAATACTTTGATATTTGTCACAGTTGGAAAGTATTTTAACATATATTACCAAAGATTAACTTGTTTCATTTTTTTCTTTAATAATTAATCCAATATTTTACTTTTTGGACACATGCATTTTCATGTTCGAAAATACCGGAAATAAAATATTTTGAATTGTGCATATTCCCACCTCCGGTATTTTTTTGCTTTTTCGAATTTTCGGTGATTATACCGATAACTATTAATAATATTCATCGAACAGAAATGTTAAGATGCCGTTCTAATTGTTTTTTTAACTTTAATAAATTATTCTATTTGCCTCTTTTTTGATTTAGATGACTTCATTTTGAAAAATGCAATTGATTTGCATCCGATATAAGAATCGAATTCTTCTCATTTTTGATGCTTATTAACCTTAATTATGAGACAAATAAATGAAATATATTTTTATTCATATTAAAAAATCACAAATTCCAAATTTTCGAGCGAAATTCTGTGTCTTTTATGAAAATTAAAATGTAAAAAAGTTAAGATTTGAAGCTCTGATTTAATTTTCTTTTTGCTTCAATTATATGAACAGTAAAAGTAATATGTTCATCGTAGAGCTTTTGATTGTAAATCTGTAGCAAGTTAATTTGAATTCTTTTGTATGCTATTTTCATACCTTTAACTCCCCCCCCCCCCCATACACCTATTTTCTCTTTAAAACTTTCAGGTATTTTTTCACGAACTCACAATCACCCCTGATAGAATATTCACTTTGCTCAAATGTGTTTCCAGTACTTCAGATTTCAATCATTTTGCCCCTTGTAATAATTTTAATATTTTTGATCTTTGGAAATTATTTTAATGTGTGCTATTTTAGAGAAGCTTATTTTTTTTATCTTAAGCATATTTTTTTTCCATTTGCATATTCATCAAGGAAATTTTGCAAATTTAACCTTTAGGAACCGGGCGCTACACATGTTGTACCATAGGTCTCGTCTAGCTCAGAGGACGGGGTTGAAATTCTCACTCGAAACCTTTGGAGCCGGGGATTCTTTCAAGGTTTTATACGTCTGGTACGGCAGTTTATACTTTCTCTTTTCAATGGAAAAGAAATCTGTGGTTCAACTGTCGTACTACCTGGGTCGAAAGAAAAATGTCTATATCAACAGCCCGGATCCAAAAGGTTCACTTTCATTCTTTTAAAAAGCATGTTTTGCTAATTGGTTGAAAGAAAAATTCATTTGTGAGGGGATGAGCTTGTAATTCTGTACATTTGTTGTGTGTTCTTCTTATGCAACAGTGGATATTTTTACTCTGATTCTAAAGAGATTCTATGAGGATTCTACTAAGGATTTGAGAAATTTCAGGATGGAAACCATTTGCGCACTCGTGAACAGGGGTTTAGCGGAAGGAAGGGAGGGAGGGGGTGAAACTGTTTTTGTTGAGGGTTTGTGGGAGTGGGAAAGAGTTGGCATAATTCACCTTTTGTCGCGCCTCCCCTCCCTCCTCTCCTTCGAACTCTTCCTGCTCATTCTCAGCTCTACGCCACTGCACCATCTCCTACGTTTTTGGTGTCACGGTCTTCCAATCCCAGGGGGGTGGGGAAGGGTGTTTGGTGGTTTTATGCCAAACTTTGAAATTAAGTTGTGACTTGTGAGCATGATATTTAACAGAGATATAAATTGTGGGTGCTCATTTTTTTCAGCATTTTATGCTCTATGCATTTACTCGGCACATCTATGGCTATTATAATGGTGTTTTTTTTTGTAATATTGTGGTATTAACAGGGTGTTTTTTTTTGTAATATTGTGGTATTAACAGGGTGTTTTTTTTTGTAATATTGTGGTATTAACAGGGTGTTTTTTTTGTAATATTGTGGTATTAACAGGGTGTTTTTTGTCCCCATTTTGAATGCTGTGGTGAGCGCTCACTTAGTAGGACGGGGAACACTTAGGATATTCATTACAGACCCATAAGGAATCGAAGAAAAAAATTCCAGCTTTCCACCAGTTACTTCCGAATTCGATTTTTGTTTTACTGCCCAACCATTGGCCGATGAACCAAAAAGTATTTTCTTGTTGATTAAACGGATAGTTTTAAACTCAATTTTTTTTTCTTTAATTGTGTGAATTCTGAAGTACTGGAAATGTTTCTGTCATATTTTGAATACCTTGTAATAAATTTAACCAATCCAAAAAAAAATAGGGCAGAAATTCTTTTGTCTTTTGACGTTGTAATCTTTTGGCAATGAAAGTTTCATAAAAAAGGATCTCAGTTTTTAAAAATCTCACCCTAATTTCAACAGAGGGTGAGATTTTCTAACCCAGTTTTTTTTCTTTTAATGAGAATCCTGGATAAAAGTCATTTTTAAAAATTAAAATGATAAACTGCCTGTTACACTAATGGCTCATTTATAAACTTGTTTTAGGCAGGAAAGGAATCTATCAAATTTTACCAATGGGATATTTCTGTGCTGTTTCATGAAAGTATTTGAAGATGTGTGTGTAAGTGCACTTCAGAAATGCCTTTAACAAAAATGAATTTGTTCCAGTCATACGCAGGAAGACCATTTACGAGTACCACAGGATCGACATGATGAAGAGAGAAATTTCGAATGACACGGCCATTTATTTCGTTGCCCTGCCCAGTGAGTGGTCTCTATTTTTGTGCCCTATTTTTTCTCTCTCTTTGTGAATCATCTTCTTTAAAAATTTATGGCTTTTAACTTGGAATTCTCGGGAGAACTGATGCCTGCATTCCACTTTCATTCTTTTTTTTTTCCCAAAAACAGCAGCTGTAAAATGGCTGAATAATTAACGTAAGCACTTTTATTTTTCCACTTCATACCAATATAGCACATTTTCATATCATTTTGTGTTCGTTTGTCAACTCAGTCAAAAAAATATGAAAAGGTTGAATTTGCCAGTTTTTGACAAACATTTTAATGTTTTTGACAAAAAATCATCGACTGAAATTGTTCTTAATAACTCTTAATGGGAAGCACTATACTGTGTTCCACCCTAACTTGGCACTACAGGGAAAGGTACGGAGCGTGTTGCTCCACTTTGAGAAGTAGTTCTCGTTGATTCAGCGGGTTAAACGGTTGTAAATTGGAAGACACTGCAAGAAAATAGAAAGTTTGAGTGTTCAAGACACAGAATTGTAGTTTTTCTGTGTTAAATACGTTTGATTTGGAAGTATTTGATTATGAAAGGAACCGCCGAAGCCTTGGCGAGGAATTCTATCTTCAAGGTTAAAGTTGGCAGACTTTCTCTCCCTAAACTGGCAAACCCCACAGCACACAACTGGTTTCTCCCCTCTTCGATCATGCGAATTGCCAGAGGAAAAACATATGTTTGTCAACTGCAACCTTAAAATAAGCATTTTCTCATCGTAGATCGTTAAAAGTGTAAACCTTGTGGTCAGTTCATTTCCACATAATTAAATATGTTTTTGAAGCAGCTTCCGTCAGTAGGAGATAATGAATGAAATGCGAACACGAATTTTCAATTATTTACATGCTGCAATAATAAATACATCGATGAATTTTTTGAAGATTCATTACTTAATAATTTTAAATAGCTTGCCTTTTTCACGTAATAAACCACAACTTCAGGAATTTTTTTAAAGAAAAATCAATAAAACCCGAATTGTTTGAATATAACCAGTATTTGTTACGTGAAAAGGTGCATCACAAATGTTTGTTACAGCAAAATGGTCTTTTAGGATAGTTTGAAAAAATTAGAGGGAAAAAATTATGATGCTCTTATACACATCTGTGCATATCCATAGATATTGTGAACTTCCGTCAATGAACTGCTGCATGAAGGAATTTTCTAACATTTCACATTGGAGATACTGCTACAATATTTAAAAAAAAAAAAAAGGTTATAGAACCCTAACCATTGTTTTTTTTTTTTTTTTTTTGTTTCTCAGAAAGAAATGAAATTTAAATGACTTAGAAATTCGTACCTGTCATATTATGACTGATGATTTGCCGCCTTAAGTGATACGAGCCAAAAAAAAGGGGGGGGGGGGAGTAATTAGGATGCAGTAGTAAATATGTGGTTATTGTTACAAATCTGTATCCATACACTTATTATAAAGATTATATTTACAGCGTATACCATTATGGTATTTTTATTTCATAATTGTATTAATCAGAAATGTTAACTAGAACTCATTAGGATAGCGGAAGCTGGATTTTTAATAAAAATATAGATAAGTCTCAAAGATATGTAGATGAAAACTTCACTAAAAACATTATAAAAGGGATGTTTGTTAGTTGAGGCATATTATGTTGAAAATGTTTGCATGTTCCACTAATGTGGAAAAAATCGCCGTTAGTTGTATTTCTTCATTTTTTATACACTCGCGTCTCCCTTGAATTCTTCCACGCCCTTCATGTTGAGAACCCCTGCTTTTTATAAAAATTCTGTTAAAACTGAATTTATGCACATTCAGGGTATACATATAAAGTAAGCTACACTAACAACTCTAATGTAAGTAAAATTGTTTTTAATAAATTGAATTTTTCAAGTTAATCATTTGCTTCGGCACTTACGCAAAATTGAGGACCATATCTTTTCCATTTTCACAAACCGCGATTCATTTCCGATTAATTTATTTGTTTTTACCGCTGTCACAAATAAACTTCGAAATATAGTAAGCTTAAAGCTAATGGTTTCCATTTAATTTTAGTAATATATTTCGAAGTTTTTTCATTTGAATATTTTTTTTTAAAAAAGGGGCATACTCTTTCTTACCCATTTCAAATAGGAGGTGATTGTCATTTCAAAGCTTATGTATGCATGTTTTTTTTTTTTTTTTAGCTTTACTCAGTAACCCGATTTTCACGGTTCTTTTTTTTAAGGATGGAGGATGGTCTCACTTAGGTCCCATAACTTTAATTGACCATATTTGTTCTTTTAGGAATATATTTGGAATTCTGTTTGAATGAAACCAATTTTTGTTTCGTGAAAAGGTACATTAGAAATGCTTGTTACTGCAAAAGTTATTTTTTTTTCAGCTCTTTTTGGATGATGTAAAGAAATTAAAGGAAAAAATTTCTTATTCTCTTGCACGCATCTGTACAGATTCATATATATTGCGAACTTCCGTCAATGAACTGTTGGATGAAGAGATTTTCATTTCACATTGGAAATGCTGTTAGAGCAAAATACGTATCATTAAAAAAACGAGAGGAAAATTGATTCGTACATAAATCATGACTCCAGTACGAACTTTATAAGAATACTGATTATTATTGAACCCCTAAGTGTGTTTGGTTATAGATTCACGGCATGGAATATCAAAGAAAATGTTTTTCAGATCAGTTTGGAAATGCAAGATAATAACGAAATTTAAATTCCTTCTTTTTTCTCTATCCGAATCTACTTTACAATAATGCCTACATAATTGTTGGATTAGTCATACAGTTTATGCCTGTAATATTCATCAAAATGTTATTTCTCAACATTGTTAAATTGAGCAATGACATTTTTTTCGGTTTAAACCGAACGGAAATTACTGAATGATCCCCGTGAACTGCTCTTTTCAAGGCGTGAAACATTAGTGACATAAATAACAATTAATTAAAAATGATTTTTGTGTACACGTAGGATACAAAATAAGTGAAATTAGCTGAAGGTTGCACACCATGAAGCGCTTATTTCGGGAGCCGTAATATTTGTGAGGATATTGGTTTTTCGTCACTGAAAATTTAGCGAATTTTATCTAAACAACCGAAAGTTTGCAAAAAGTTTTTTTTTCTCGAAGCTTAAATTTTTGCGTTTATTACGGCTCGCGAAAATTAAAGAATCGCAAAAATTATTTAGTACTAAGTAATTCTACTTATTTATTAAGTACTTTTACAATTTATGGTGCAGTGTAAAATAAAACGAAAATTGTATTATCTCAAAAAATTCATTAATATATTTTTTGTAATATCAATAAATGTTAAGAAATAAAATTGCGCTAGAGAAAATTCTTTCGTCCGATCTTTCTAAAACGTATGTATTCGTATTTTATTCATAATACGTTTTATTATTAGAATAATCAGGATTACTTAAAATGATAATGAGCAATAGTGTAAACAATGTTCCCCAAAAAAATCAATTAATACTCGTCATTTTAAAAATAATTACTATTAATTCGCCTCCTTGATAATTATTAAATTATTAAGAATTATTTAGCAGTTCGATATTTAGTAATTGTTTTGGCTGTCGTTCTCTGCCTTAAAACTAAACTCTGTGATAAAAAAGATGATAAAATATGCTTTTTATATGTTTATCTAAACGCGTTTCTCAACTTAACCTTTTTTTAAATTTTATTTAAAGTAACATATATTTCTTGATAATTAAAATCGCACACGCATATATTTTTGCTTTGACGATTTTTTTCCGATAAAAAGTTCTCCGCGAAATAAATTTGTTCATTCTTGCGCACTTTATCTTCTCGACAAGTTGGGCAAGTAGCATCGTTTACTGGCATCACCCCCACCTCTGTTTCCTTGACAACGGCTGCAATTCGATTCCCGTAGCTTTCACTCTAGTGCCAAGTTAGGGTGGAATGGAGTATAGTAAATGAGTAATACAGAAAACGCCGCAATGGTCGAAACGAGGGAACCTCGGTCCGTCGACGCGGCCCGTCTCCGAGTCCCTCGTGGTGTCGAGTGACCCGAGTTCCGCCGTGGTCGACATAATTGATGGGCTATAATTCACAAGGAAATGAATAGCCCAAAAGTAGTGCCAGTGATCAAATATCAACAAGCTAATATTTATAAAGCAGAATGCTGATAAACCCAGATTGATAAGCTGAAGGGGTCAGTACTTACGATAGTGAAAGATGAATAAGCTTGATTAACAAAAATAAACAATTTATTTAACAACATTAGTATAAAGTAAAAACAAGAAAAGTATTAACTCTAAGCCATAAAAAAAATCCCTATTAATTTATCAGTTATACCTAAACATTTCTCATACATATATCTAATATCAATCGTAATATCAAAAGAGTCGAACCTAGACCTCACTTGACTATTACTTGGAAAAGGTCTGGTACGTGACTAAGTACGATGATCAAAATTAGCGATACATTTCCGACTATTAAAAATAACCCTAACTACCTAAAACATGACATCCGCCTAACGCTCTTCACGAGCGAGCCCCCAGTCCAGACTACCTCGACGGTAGCTCACCGTTCAAGATCAACAAAGATCGAAAAGAGATAGAACGTCGGTCCACACGAGCTTATATCCCAGACACTAATTTGCATATACTCGCACGTGCCGTCACCGGAGAGCCGTGTGCAAAAACTTCTAGAACCTTCCAATGCGGGATGACGTCGTCCTCCGATCTTCCCTCGGGGCAGGAGATGGCTTGTTTGCTCCTCTCTCATTCTTGTGGTGACGTCATGTGTTGCTTTCGCTTAGGTTTCTTCTGACTTAGCTCGCCGCTCGAGGATGCATCGTAGGTTGACTAAATTACTCGTTTTTATAATGTGTTAAGTAATGAGATTTAAAGACAGGTAGGTTCTAGTAAATACATATTAAACTTTAGTTTGTTATCAATAATATGTTAATAATGTGATCGCAAAAATGTCGAGAGCCCGAGAATGATGCGAGCGATTCCGTCTCTCCGCAGCCTGCGCCGGCAAGAGGGAGTGCCTGTCGTGCCTGGCCCCGGACCCCCGGCTGCGGTGCGAGTGGTGCGACGCCGTGCAGCGGTGCTCCGACGGGATGGACCGGCTGCGCCAGGAGTGGCTCGAGAAGAGGTGCACCCTGCAGGTGAGCACTTCCTCGTGCTTCCCTCGACGACGCGGTCGCGTTTCTGCTCGTCTCGCGTGTCGTTCATTTCACGTCCGACGTAGGCCTCGTGGCACGGGCTCCCTCCGTGGAGCGATGGCGAAACAAACCGAAGATGTGGAGAGCGGAGGTTCCGACGCTGACGAAACGGATCTCACTTGTCGAGGAATAATAATTTAGACCGTTGGAAAGGAATTGGTGGGTAGGATCTCGTCCACGAAAAGCGGCCATTTCGTCCCGACGTGTATTGCATCCAAAAGTGATAGGTTATGACAAAAATGTTTTGTTGAGGAATCACGCATACGTGCATGATATCTTAAGAAATAAAATTTTAGCTTACTACCCTTTTAAATTAATATTTCTATTGGAATGGATGAAACGTAACGGTGCGGTACAAACATACTATTTTCCCTGAAGCTCCATTGTAGAGATTCTGGAATGATGTGGATCGTTTCACAAATTTATTAGGCAATATTCAGTATATGTCAAAGTATTTGTACATCAGGATAAGTTACAATTGAATGTTAAGTGTCATCCACAAATAAATAGACTTTATTGGGGATGCACCGTCGCATCTTCCACTTTGCTGATTATTAATAATCAGCAAAATTTTACCAATGAATTGGCAGAATTTTTTTTTGAAAAAGTATACTTTCACAAAGAAACTAGGATGAATAACTTTACTATCAGTAAACAATGCAATTTTTGCAACCCTTACTATAAGATGTAGCATGAAAGTGCACAGAGTAAGAACAGAGCTAATAGTTCATACAATGTACATAGTTCTTACAATAAAACTGAATGGAGTATTAAAAGATAACCTTCACATCTGATAGCCATATGACGCAGTTCAAAGAATTGGATAAAATGTTGAAAAAAATGAATCGTCTCTTAGAAATGAAATAGCAACAATTTTTAAAACAGATGCTGTAAAAGAAGGAAAGAAAAAACAGTGATGGTGAAATTGGTAGTGAGAAAAATAATCTCCCCTATCAATTAATCGACTCGACCGTTCAATCGGTGATCGGCCGATATTCTTATCTCTGCATCCTTAGCCTTTATAATGGAACATTGTCCTGCACTCAATGGTATGCATAGCAACTGCATTTTCCAAGGACAGTCTGGTAACATCGCTTACTCCAAGTGATATTCGTATGCTTTTAAAAGCTTTGATTTAGGGTGGGAAGATGAAAAACGGTCAATTACCCTAAGAATGCTGTTGTGCATGAAATGCAGAAATAAGGTCTTTTCTTACTGTGCAACGTACCTTTTTCTTCTGAAAGTTATGGGGTTCATGAGGAATCGCATTATGTACAGGGAGTTATCAAACTAATGGAAACACTTGAGATTCATAAGAAAAATCTACCGCTCATCGCAAAATAAGCGATCAATTGTTCTTTAACTTTAGTCATACAAAATATAGACTTCACCGGACATTTCCACATTGAAATTAAATCACCCATCCATTTGGGGGACACAAGAAGGGGGGTCGGAAGAAAAACCGCTTTTTGACCATAACTCTTCGAAAGTAGCTTGGAATAAGCTATAAATTTCAGTCATTAATTAGCATACTATGTATAATTACTGTACAAATTTTTATGAACGTACCACTCATACTTCCAAAGATATGAGGGTCATTCCATATAAAATCAACAAATTTTCAGAAATTTTCGTGCCGCACCATTTTTAATTTTGATGATACTTGGTAGGTAATATGCACCAATATTACGTACCTCCAAACTGTTTTATTTTTTTCTGGAAAAAATTTTATTCTCGAGATATAGCCATTTTTTTGCTCCGCCGATGAGTAAAATTCGGCATTTTCGATCTTTTTTCTAACAGCTGTGGTAAATTTACTTAAAGTGGTAGAAAGATCAAACATGGCTTATTTTGAAGCTAAAAGAATGAACTTTCATTTGCGCATAAAAAGAAACGGTTTGGGTTAAGCCTAAATATAAATTTTCTCGTGTCAATTCGCGGTTCAAAAAGTGCCGTTTTCGTCATTTCAAGCATGAAAAAATATATGAAGGACTGACACTGGGGTTCTAATTTTTTTTTTCTCTTGCACCCAGTTATAGATACTAGAAGCACAGAAAAAAGTTAGATGATACCGGTAGTCTTTCATTATGAAAAAATTGCTTAAACTTGAGAAAAAATGAAAATTGGCCTTTTTCACTCCCCAAAAACGGCCTGTGGAACAGGTAGTAAAAATTTACAAATGCATGGAGTAAAAATGTGTTACATTGCCCTTTAAAATGAAATAAAAACTGTCTGGTTATTCCAAGGCATTAAAGAGATATAAGCTTTCACACTTTGAAAAAAAATGAAAAATATCCTTTTTCACTCCCCAAAAACGGCCTATGGAACAGGTAGTAAGAATTTGAAAATGTATGGAGCAAGAAGGCATTATATTGAACTTTAAAAGGAAACAAAAACTGTCTTGTTATTCCAAGGCATTAAAGAGATATAAGCCTTCTAAGTTAGATGATTATTATGAAAAAATACATTAAACTTGAGAAAAAATAAAAAATGGCCCTTTTCACTCCCCAAAAATAGCCTGTGGAACACTTAGTAAAAATTTGCAAATGCATGGAGGAGGAAGGCGCTACATTGCCCTTTAAATCAAAACAAAAACTGTCTTGTTATTCCCAGGCATCAAAGAGATAAGGCCCTCTGAAAATTGAAAATTCATGCAAGATTTTTTTAGCATAAGTTAAAGCAATTATTTTCTCTAATTTGCTTTGTTTTAGGAAAAAATAAACATAACATGTACTTTAAAGAAACAAAAAAAAGGACAAAAAAAAACTTTTACATCGTATAAGCCGCCATGGCGTATAAGCCACAGGAGTTAAAATTCAGCTTTTAAACACGTATAAGCTGCGGCTTATCTACCGGAAAATACGGTAATAAAGGTTATTTAAAAAGCTTGTTCTTCAAATGACTTTTTGCATTTAAAACGTTACTGTTTTCTGTTTTTCTTAAACATACAATAATACTATTTTTCTCCTATTTTTAGAACTGAATTCCACTGTTTTTGTTTTTTACAAAAAGTGAAAGTATATATTTGTGCTTTTTGGTTCTTGCTAATAAATAGAAAGACTTTGAGCTCCTTTTGAACGTCAAATAATGGTTGACGTGTGCATTTTGTATACTTGCTCATCATTATTTGCTGCCCAGTAACGAAAAAAGTTTTACCTGCTGTCTTTGTTTCAGAGGGAAGCTTCCTGTGCTGCGGAGGCCCACGACCTGTATGCCAGTATGTAATTTCAACTGTCTCTACTCTAACGCAAAGTTCAGTCTCACGTTGCGCCACTCATCATCATTTTCTTTTCCTAAATGCGCCACCTCCCCTTTGTACGTATTCAACAGTGTTCCATTTAAAGCATTGTGGGATGACGACATACCCGAACATTTACAAAACAACCCACAATTCAATTTTGGTACATGCAGAAAAAAAAATAATTTGTTCAATAAGGGAAAAAAAATACATGTTGAGTAAAAATATTTGTACAAAAGAAATGAGAAATATACAAACCGTAAAATTCCGAAAGTAAAAGTCCGTAAAATTCCATTTTGGCGATCTGACAAACTGTGTCGAAGAGGGAATAATTCTTTAACCAAATGAGATCAAAAAAGAAACAGGATAGTGAACCATTCTAAATTTATCTTCTGCAAAACATATTTTGCTTCATTATTAATATTTTTTATAATTTGGCATTCAATTTTATGTCAGTATATTTACATGTATCGCGATATTGCAACGTTCTTTCTAGTGTGTGTCATTTCGGAAAATGTGTTATTTTGTTTTTGAAGTTAGGAAAGAAAACTTTCTTCTCCTTTTAAACATTGGTAAGATTTCTGTTGGTTTCTGTGAGCAACAAATGTGTCTTTTGGCTTATTTTTGTTCACCTCCCCTTGGGGTTGCATTCGAATGTCCCCAAGGGGGTGTTTTACCCCTTTTATGGGGTAAATCAGTGTTCATTTCAATACAGACAAAGTGATATGAATTTGAGCGACCACTTGGCGATATATTGCCAAGCTTTTGGTAGCCAATTGTTTGACGTCAATGGGGCGACACATCGCCAAGTCGGTGTCGAATTTGGTGAAAAAAAAAATTTTTTTTGGGAAGGAGGGGTTCAATTTGGCGTTATTGGCCGATATTTTGCCAAAAATCCACTGTAAAACATTTTTTTGCATTGTTTCGTGGAAAACTAGGGATGTAAATGTTTGAATTGTTATCTCGCTCATTCCAAGCACTATTTTAGCACTTAAGGCATCTACTAAGAAATTGACACGTAAAAGGAATTAGTGTAGGGTCCATACTAAATTTTTATATCATACTTTGAAGGAATTATAGTTGAATTATAACTAAAATATAGAGTGTTTTTTCTGCTATATCGATTTTTTACAAATGAATTTTTAATTTTATGCCACGGGCAAAGCCGTGCGGGTACCGCTAGTAATAAATAAAACTTTGTTGTTGAATGCACTTCCCCTCCTCTCCCACAGGTGGACCCCCGACGACCGGCCCCGCCCCCTCGGGCGGCACCACGCCCTCCGCCCCGGGTGGCGCCGCCGACGCGCCGGAGGAATATCACGCGCACGTCACGCAAGGTGAGTCCATTTCGCTTTCCGAGGGTACGCGCGTACGGGCGGGGTTTGAACTCTCGGGGGTGATAGCCTCGCATTCACAGAATCCAAGGCCATCTTGTAGAAGTAGAAGCTCCCTTCACGTTGGAATGTTGCATTGAAAACAGAAGTATGGCGATGCAGAAATAACTAATTCGTCAAGTTGAAAAACAATGTTAGTTTATTTAAACTTCAAAAACATAGATCGGCTACAGTAACTATTGAAACTTAAATTAATAAACGCATCAAATTAAAAATTGCTGCGTTAGGTGACTCGTGCCTAATATTATCTGAGCTCGGCATCATTCTATTCTAATGCTAGCTTAACAGCCAAAGCACAGATGCCACGAGCGGATCGAGTCATCCCACGCGAGCCGACAACCGAGGATCAAACGCGAAAACAAAACAAGCAAGTCTAAGCAAGTAAAATAAGCGAGTGACAAGCTAACACCCTACGCCGCCTTAAATAGGACACGCGCTTTACATATCGGTCTACAGCGCATGCCCTGTAAGGCGGAGCGCGCGATCATCAGTTTCGTGATCGTTCTCGAACATTCCATGTTGTTCCAAGCGCGGGAAAAACTACGTCACGGCCCATGACGTCACGGCAGCGTTCTCGCCGGAGACTTAGAACGAATCCAAATTGGCGGATCGCTTTCAGTCAGCTGTGCGTTTAAAAACTTAGCGGTAAAAAAACCAACACGTAAGTTTTATCATTTGTATTTAGACGAGGTGATGAGAATACTTTTATGATTAGGCATTTTATGACTATCAGGGGGCTCCCCGGACGAAAATTTTAGAAATTGAAATGTTGTGAAAGCCCGAGATTAGACTATCTGGTGAGGCTCTCATAACATTACTGAGTGATTCCATACCGACTCGCCTAAAAACAGAAAAGTGGGTTGCACGATCGACTGGGAGTTTCTTTAAATGCGGCACACGGGTTGATTGTCCAGAGGCATGGAAGAGTCCCAATTTTTAGGTTCCTGCTCCACGTATTTTCTGAGATACAAACCCTCGAAGTGTGCCCGCCCCCTCGAAATACCGATAAACTGATGTTTAGTTTTTTTTTTCTTAAAAATTGTAATCATGCAATAAAAAAGTGTTGTCTATCTATGGAAACGAGTAACTCCAGGCATTCAGAAAAAAATACTGGAATACTCATAATGAGAATAGCTAAGGTACAGTACTCTTAGAATTTTCCCCCACAAAAACTTGATTTTGCCGAAATTGAGGAATTTATTCCGAAAAAAGGAAGACATAACCAAAGGCTTACTCACTTTCTGGTAGTGTACAGATGTTTGCTATTATATGGCTACACAATGCATAACTTGGGTTTATCACTCCTTCTTGGAGATATTTAAGCTTAACGACAAGCCATGAGGCAAGAAACGTACGATTTTAACCATCTTGGCATCCATTTTTCTCACTAAGGGGGCAGTTGGAACTTCAAAAAATTTTTTTAAATAAACCACTGATATGTTAGCTATTCACAGGAAAAGAGTTTACTCTTGGTTATTTCTTGCATTCCAAGATATCCTGTTGAAAGTATATGCGTGTTTAGTTTAAATATAACTTTATTAGTCCAAAACCACAACTACTATAACCAGTGGCAGGTCCAGAGGAGGGGCTGTGGGGGCCATGGCCCCCTCCGAGAGCGAAGAGAAATTTTCAAAAATGAAAACTAGGTCTTGCATATTTAAAATTCTATTAACTGTGCCACTATTTTTTACATAGAAGCAGGGGTGATTGTGTTCCAGTATTTTACCGGATTTCCGGTATTTTCATGATCGGTTCCGGTATTTTCATAATCGAAAATACCGGAAATAAAATTAAAAAAAAAAAAAATCCCACCTCCGATTTTTTTTTTTTTTTTTACTTTTCTGACTTTTTGATGATTATACCGATAATTATTAATAATATTCATCGAATAGGAATGTTAAGATGGCATTCTAATTGTTTTTTTACTGAAAAAAATAAATTATTTTATTTTCATCTTTTTTTTGATTTTGAGGCCTTCAATTAAAAAAAAAAATGCAATCCTTTTGCATCCGATATGAGAATCGAATTTCTCTCATTTTTGATGCGTATTACTCTTAGTTAGGAGACAATTAAATGAAATATGTTTCTATTTATGTTTAAAAAATTTTAATTTAAAATAAATTCCGCGAAATTCTGTGTCTTTTATGAAAATCAAAATGTCAAAGTTGAAATTTGAAGATCTGATTTAATTTTATTTTGCTTCAATTATGTGGATAGTAAAAATAATATGGTTATCGTAGAAGTTTTGATTATAAATCTGAAGTAAGTTTATTTGAATTCTTTTATATGCCATTTTCATACTTTTAACGCCTTAATTTTGAAAATTGCGATCTCTTTGTGCGTCCGCTGTGAGAATGATATATTTCGCATTTTCGATGCTGGCTATTCCTTGTTGAAAGACAAACACTTCTTTTTATTTTGATCAAATCATTAAAATAAAAGTTTAAAACAAAATTCCATGCTTTTTTAGAGTGTCAAATGCCAAAAAGTCAAATGCTGAATCTGTGGCTGAATTTGATTTTTGTTTCAACTATTTAAGTTTTTTAACACATACATAATATCATTAAATAGTTTTTTCTTCAGTATTAACAAATGCGAAATCTTTGAGGAGATTTATGGGTACTGCATCTAGATCAATTCTTTTCTATATTTTCAGTAACAAATCCAACTTTTCATTACTTCATAAATATTTTTGCACAACAAATAGTAATTCCGTTACATTTTTGCATTCTCCTTAAAATATTTTTTTGGAGATAATTTGTTCAACACCAGCTCTAACGTAACTTTATTACTCATTTACTATTCAATTAAATGCAAGCACAATATTTTGACTAAAAACTATTTGAAACTATTCGAATATATGAAATGTGTTAGTTTATAAAAGGAAATTAATTATTAAGTATGTATTGTTATAAAATTAGTTGTGCATAAGTAATAGGAGCCTTGGTTTTGAACCCCCCCCCCCCCACACACACACACACATTTTCTCTTTAAAATTTTCAGGTATTTTTTTATGAACTCACAATCACCCCTGCATAGAAGCAAATCTAGATTTTTTTTTTTTTTTTTCAGCCTTTTCAAACAATTCTTCAGACAGTAACATCTCTAGCTGAAACAGGAAAAAGAACGATTTTCTAATTTGGTAGAATTTTTTTCTTTTCAAGCATTTGTTTTTTCCTCGTTTAAATTTTTTTTAATATAAGTAAATTTAATGTTTTGATGAAAGTTATATAATCTGGCTTTTCAAACTCTTAATTAAACACGAATTTTATTTTATTTTATTTTTTGTTAAAGTATTTACCATAACTTGTTTGGTATTTTTTCAGTCATACATCAACTGATACTTATAAACGATGCTCAATAAATTTTAGACATGGATTAATGTTAGCTAATATTTACTGTGATTGTCTTGTAGTTTTATTTTGCTTCAAAATTGCAAACAAAAGTAAATTTACATGTTTGTATGTTAGGAAATCTAGAATTTAACCGCATTCTTTTGTTTATAACTAATGTATGAAATTTCATAGTTAACTATTGAAGAAGTTTTTGCCAAAGCACTTTTTTTATAAACCAATCCCTCCCCCTTTTTACATACACAGAGGACGGCCCCCTCCGAGAGCTTGTTCTGGACCCGCACCTGGCTATAACATATCTAAAATCATCTTCAAAATCCTTCTCGAACGCTTCAGCTCGCTCTGCCGTCATCCGATTATCTTTATCAAAATCTCTTCACTTCAAATCACTCGACCGCTACGCCCATATGATTGTGCGTAGCGCCCTCTCGTAGACTTATCCTTAATTAACAATGATTGAAAGACACAAAACTTATTGAATATGACATATAAATATGGATATGAGACAGATTTGATGATATATACCTCTGAAAGTTATTTAGGCAGGGATTCAAGTGAAACAGCACTGCGATCGCTTCGAATTGCAATCGCTACTGGAAGTGAATTACATTATCATCAACTTAAATTGGCATGACGTCACTACGGGTGGAGCCAATAAGAGCTCACAAGCACTCAGCGATCTCCTCTTATTCGCCAAGTAGGCTGTGACGTTTTATCTAGCTCGTTTTTCATAGGCAAACGTCACGCTGACGTCACGATGTTTTTATCAAGAAACGTTCTAATGTAATTCATTTCCAGTCGCGATTGTAATTTGCGATTGTCTGTTTCACTTGAATCCCTGCCTTAGTTTATTTTAGAAACAGTGTCATTAGGTGAATAGGGTGCCCCCGTCCAGTGGGCGTCGAAATTCTCGTGCCAGTGGCACCCCACCCAGAGTGGTGCTACGGGAAAGAGTGGATGCCATACAGGGCGATTGTACTAGATCTGGACATCGTGGTGTTTCTACCTCAGCACCATTGTAAAAGCAGAAAAAAAAGTTTAAGAAATTCAAGCCAGTATCTATTAAAGAAATCCAACTTTTAACCAAAAGAGCCCCACTACTAGGGATTGCAATACCGGTATTTGGTATTTTTAAAACGCCAATACAGGAATACCGATATTGATACCGGTATTTGAAATTTTTCAAAAAAAGAAAGAAAACATACTTGTTTTGTCGTATTGTTCAATAATTTACACAAAAATACAAATTATCTTATGCAAATATAATATGGAAGAATAAATATTTTGGTCAAATAATAATAAATGCAAAACAGTGAGCAATATATGACATTAAAAAGAAAGAAACAGATAAAATTAATCATTTTTTCAACACAAAAAATAACAAAACGTGTAGTCGAGTGCAAAAAATTCTGCCTGCTGTCAATATCAATTGAAAAAAAAAAGGATTTTTTCTACAGCTGATTTTTAAAATAAGATCTTAAAAAACACAAAGCGTCTATCGAACTGTCATTCAATCTGGAGCGAATTTTTGTACTTATAGTTCCAGCAGCTGAAAATGCGCGCTCGGAATCGACGCTGGTAGGGGTATTGTTAACAATACGCGATAGGTGCGCTCCAAATACTTACCCCGAAGTCCTTCGTCTTCAAATAATTGTATTTCTCTTCTGATGGTTTTGGAAACATCTGTTTTCGGTGCTATACTAGTGCTGTTTGTGGCAATTTTGGCTTGCCGTAACTTTTCCGGGAAAGACAATTCTTCTTCCACTTCAATATCATCTTCATCAATTTGTTCTTGCTCAGGAAGAGTTGTTGCTTGCTTTTCCAAACCTTGTTGAAGGAAAGGATATGGCCGGGTTTATATGTCAAATCTGCCCTTGAGCCCGATTTTGCTCTAACTTGGGGGATCATTTTGGTGTCGAATGAGACAAATTTAGCCAAATTTTTAGCTCCCTATCTGAAACGACTTTCGGGTTTTCTCAAAAAAAAACCCGATCCTACGTTTTTATTTTTTTTCCCATAGAAAAATTCGAAATTAATGAACGGTGATTTTTTTTTCATATTCTTAGGAAAAAAATACATGAAAAACTATTATGGTCATAATGTTTGAACGAAAAGCCGATTTTTGGCGCCAAAAATAAAGTTAAAATATTTTTTTTAAATTATTTTCTGAAAAGTGTCAATCACCAAATTTTGTCAGAAAGTGTCTTTTATACTCCTTCATACTCAGGAATTTTTTTGAATTTTTTGAAATGATGAATTTTTTGAAACAATATGAGAAAAATTAAAAACTACTTTCTTTTTCATAATATTGCGCTTAAACAAAATTGCATGCTAAACCAGTTAAACTAACAAGGAGACGGCACGGCCGTGGGGTCGGAGATTCGGGTCAATTTTTTTTGTGGGGAAAGAGGACCATTAGTATCTCACGTAGTTGAAGTAATACGACGCACTACTCAGAAAATTTCGAGAAAAATCGAATTGAAGTTTCCGATTTTAAAGTTAAAGCCTTATCAATTTAAAATCTCTTTCTTGTGCTAAGCCACCGTGGTCCAGTTGGAAGAGTGCCAGGCTTGCGATCCGGTGGGCAAGGGTTCGAATCCCACTGTGGGGGTTTTTTTTTCTTTCTTTCTTTCTATTTTTTTTTTTCTCTTTTCCCTCCAGGTTGTTGGTTATGTTTCTCCTCCGAACCTAATTAAAAAAAGAATATTTGAGCCAAAGAACGCAAAGTTTTTCATTCACTGAAAAACATTCGCGCTCGTTATTCTATCTGCTCATAGAACATTCTGATCTTTATTTTTATTATTATTATTAATTTTTACCTAGCAATTATTGAAACTGTTCACATCCCTATATTATTTTTTAATACTGTTTTGATTTTTTTTTTTTTCAATTATTTTCTTTTTCTTACAACAACACAATTCATAACGGTGGGTTTCTTTTATTTTTCATTGTAAATCATATAAGGAGGAACATTGGAACAATAATGAGAATAAATTCAATATTTTTAAAAAAATTATTATATACAAAACCCGCAGTGGTAATTACCGTTGAAAAAAACAAACTAATACTTTTTACATTGGGCAAATATTTTTTTTACAGTTATTATAACATTTTTATATTAATGAGTATAAATTCAATTTTTTTCATACAATAATAAAAAACAAAAACTGTAGCGGTAATTAACGAAGAAACAAACAAAGCAATAATTTTCAAATGGTGTAAATAATTTTTACAATAATTATAACACTTGGATATTAATGAGAGTAAATAAAAAAAAAGAAAGAAAAAATCCCCCCGCAGTGGGATTCGAACCCTTGCCCACCGGATCGCAAGCCTGGCACCTTTCCAACTGGACCACGGTGGCTTAGCACAAGAAAGAGATTTTAAACTGATGAGGCTTTAACTTTAAAATTCGAAACTTAAATTCGATTTTTCTCAAAATTTTCTGAGTAGTGCGTCGTATTACTTCAACTACGTAAGATACTAATGGTCCTCCTTCCCCACAAAAAAAATTGACCCGAATCTCCGACCCCACGGCCGTGCCGTCTCCTTGTAAGTCAGTAAAAAATCGCCTACTGAGTTTATTTATTTATTTATTTATTTATTTGTATTTTCAAAATAAACAGTTTTTTCGCCCAATATTTTATGTTGAAAAAATATAAATATTTTTATTGGTAAAAAATTCATTAAAATTAATTTTCTAAACGATGCATTCTTATCACAGGAAAATCCTGAAGAAAACCATATAAAGAAACCATAAGTTATTAGGAACGTAAAAAATGTTTTTTTTTTTTTTTTTTGATATTGTAAATAATTTATCCATCCAATAAAGATAAAATTTAGATAATTAAAGTAGTTTTATTATTAATTTAGCCTTCATAGAATCACATTTTTGTAAATAACTGACATTCGATGTAATAATTTTCAACAAATATTTATGAGGATATTTTAAGTAAGGTTAATCTTCATCACTGTCTTCATTTATAACGATATTAACTTTTTCATCAATAAATATACGACTCAATATTTCGGCAGGCTTTACAATTTTGTTTACTTTTGAGAGCCGGCATCAACACCTTAAATCCCAAGTCTTTCAAATATCCTGTCACATCACGAAACTCTCGATCAACTGCAATAATATCATCTTTCTTAAGTAACTTCATCAGCTCATTAGGATCATTTAAGATGACTCGCATAATCTCTGCATCCTTCGTATTAGCAGTGTATGACCCAAGCATGTCTATGACGAAACCATTTGTGGTGCATATCGTTAATGGTTTACACAAAGGAACCTTTTTTGACAAGAATATGACTTCCTTTGGTATTCATTATTTGCACTTTTTTGATGCCGAATATATGTTCCATCACAGATAACTATTAACTAGTCATCTTTTACTTGATACAATTCTCTAGCAGTGTTTGAGGTATTGGTGAGTAATGTATCCCTACTGATGGCATCAATTCCAAAATATCAAGTCAAAACATCTTTTTCAAACGAGGATATCGCTTCTTTACAGTAGTCCGATACTATTTGTTCTCGAGCTAAACCAAAAACTGAGGAACGTGTTGCGTTCGAATTTCCGGTTCTTAATTTGGATTTAAAAAAAAGAGCTTGAGTAACATTACGAGAAAATGGAGTTTTTCATCGACGTTAACATTTGACGGAGTTTTAACAGTTTTTCCCACGTAAGGCCTGTAAATACCTCCAGCTGTTTTTCTGAAAACAAAAGATCGCTAATTTTATCAATTATGGACGAATCACTATCAATTGATAATTGAACAAATAATTTTTCCAAATCATGAACTTCACATATACTGGTATTCGAATATATTCGAAACTTATTGATGTCTTCATCATAGAATCGCCGCTTTATGATATGATCTTTGCAGCACCGATTTCCTTCTGAAATAAAGATTCGTCGTTTTGAAAATACTTGTTTGCGAGCTTCACATGGAACTGTTGTAATATTTGATGATGATCCACAAATGCAACAATATCCATGAGTAGAAATGATTCGAGGAAATCCCAATTCCACAAATTTGTCCACTTTTTCTTCAGTGACGGATCTTCAGTAGATTCACTGACGGATCTTCAGTAGATTCACTGACGGATCTTCAGTAGACGATACAGTTGAGACAGTAGAAGACTGAAAAAGTTGGCTAATCTTCGGTACTCTGTTCCTCAGATAAATCTTCAGTATTTCTTTTTTTATTTGGTCTGGTTATAAGTGGTCGACATTTGCAACAAAAAATCATTTACTGGGACTCTTTTCCAATTTTTTCTGTTGCAATATTAGCCTCATCAATTGTCGAAATAACTTTTTTATAGCCTAATATTTTGCGCAAATGAATATCACAATTAATGCATCTTTCGTTAAAATCCATTCCGGAATCAAAAGAAGAACAAGTTATGAATTCATAAATCTATGAAAGAATACGATTATTTCACTTACTTCAGTGGGATAGATTAGCCGTAACTCTATGTAACAATGAAGCAAAGATGAAGTAACAACAGTTTTTGTACAATGTTAGTAAATTCTAAAACGCAAAAATATTCTCAAGACAGACGATATTTTACTCTGCAGACGATAAATTACGAAAAAAAACTGTTTAGTTTGAAAATAGAAACATTTTTAACTGAACAGACGATTTTTATTGACGCAGTTCAAGCAGGCTCAAGTTGTTTAGAGAGCAATTTTGTTTAAGCGCAAAATTATGAAAAGTAAAAGTAATTTTTAATTTTTTTCACATTGTTCCACCATTTCAAAAAATTCAAAAAAATTCCTGAGTATAAAGGAGTATAAAAGACACTTTCTGACAAAATTTGCTGATTGACACTTTTCAGAAAATAATTTTAAAAAATATTTTAACTTTATTTTTGGCGCCAAAAATCGGCTTTTCGTTCAAACATTATGACCATAATATTTTTTCATGTATTTTATTTCTAAGAATGGGAGAAAAAATCACTGTTCATTAATTTTGAATTTTTCTATGGGAAAAAAAATAAAAACGTAGAAACAGGTTTTTTGAAAAAACCCGAAAGTCGTTTGAGATAGAGAGCTAAAAATTTGGCTAAATTTTTCTTATTCGACACCAAAATGATCCCCCAAGTTAGAGCAAAATCGGGCTCAAGGGCAGATTTGACATATAAACGCGGCGGCTGTACCCTTTATGAAGAATGTGACAACATTTGATCGCATTGTTTTTTCCCCTTCTCTCTCTGTTTCTTTTTTGAATTCACTAAAATTATGCAAATACCTCGAAATATCTTCCACTTCATTATGTCGTTCCTCTGTGCATATTTTCAAAGCACTGTACAATTCTTTGCCCAGTGGAGTGTCTTGCTCATTTAGTGACTGCAGCATAAAGTTGATTATGGCATTCGCTGTTAATAAGTTAGAATCCTTCTGACATAAATCCTCCACTGCTAGTTTTATGGGATGCAGAGCAGATACTGTTTTGGATACTAAATCAAATTCACTGTCCGAAAAGTTAACTTGAGAATTCAAGTCAATTAATGCTTTTTGTACAGGATTTTTTAACTTCAAAAATCGCTCCATCATCAGAAATAAACTACTCCAACTAGTTTTGGTGTCTAAAATTAGCATAAGCCCTTTTTTCATTTCAGCACGTACATATTTTTGTAAAATGAAATTTTTTGTTGGAGAGCGTTTAAATAACTTAACGTCTCTAAAATCTTAGTAACAGGAAGCAATTCTTGGTACCTTAATACTTCGAGGTTATTACTATCTTCATACCCGAACAAGGTATTTTCTTCATTATCAGTATTATCACTCTCTTCGACTTCAGAATCTGAACTTTCTAAATTTGCTGTGTGCTTGCTGTGGTTTGGATTTTGCTTATATAGTACACTTATACTGCTAGTTGAATTCCATGAGCATAGCATAGCGGTTGATGCGCATCAATCAACTTCCCAACTTTTTTCATCACCTTTGCTCCATCAGTAGTTATGCAGAAAATATCTTCATATCCTCCAATTTGCTTACAACTGCTTTGACACATTTCGTAGCGGGCATACTTCCTGAGATATATACCAGTCCTATATTCCAAATTTTCTTTTCTGAGTGAATATTTATATTTAACCCCTTCGGCCCTGAATTTTTAATTGGGTAGATAAAAAATCAATGAGTGGTTATATATGCTATAATGCATGTAAATATGTTAAATATGTAAAATTATGAGATTCTACCAATTACGGAACTAATTAAAAAGTGTTCTAATAGTAGGACACCAGGCTGTTATTAAGTAAAAAAGAGAACATTTATTTCTAAGTATATTTACACTTATTTGGTGTGAATTTTTTTGAAACAATTCCTTTACGCATGAAAACATGATACACTTCACATTTTTCATAATAAGAAGTTGTTTTATAAGTGAAACCTTCTAATTTGCACCTCTGCTGTTTCGAACTTCTCTCAATCATGTGATTTATTAAATCATACCTTCCATCTCCACAGGGTCTAACAGCTGTGTTTAATTTTTTCTTCGCTGGTGGTACAGCAGGACTATTTCCTGATGGCCTCCCACGTTTAGTAGCGGCTGTTGCTTGTTTTGCGAATGCCAACGTTTCTGCTACATCAAACGTGAAATCGAGCAAATCCATTTGATCTTTACGTGTAATTCCTTACGAAGCGGCATCCTGTTTATACTCTAATCAAGAGTTTGTTATAGCCACACTGAAATAGTGGAATCTTTCTCTTCATCAGGTATCAAGTGCGGCAAATCATAATTTGATGACTGCCATTCATCATCAGACCCATCTAAGTCTATACATCTTCTAAATCAGAATCATCCAGCTTATCTAGGCACTGAATGGCTTCCTTCAAGGACAAATTGTTACTTGCATATTGGCTAAGGAAATAAAAATGCATTTCAGTGTGCGTAATTTGAAAAAAACAGACAATAATATGCATCTAATTTTTCAATAAATTCCTTAAAATATAAAAACTATAGTCATGAGGCAATAATTTAACAGAAAGTAGTGTTTTGTTTTAAAACAAAACATGATTTTAGCACTACTAAGCACCTTATGTACTCTTAATAGAACATGAAGAAGAATGCGCCATGTGTGCTCCAAGGCCTGATGTCCTATTAGTAGAACATATATAAAAATCGTAATAACAATTAAATTTACAGTTATTTTTTTCATTAAAAGTACTAAACTGGTCATGAAGAGTCTATTTGGTGCTGTGGAATTTTTATTAGGTACAGGAAATTACATATAATAGCATTTTGAGAAGTAATAAAAGCAGCATTTACCTTTTTGCTGCAAGTGGTGAGAAACCGACATTATCTTCTCTGCAGAACACATGCTGAAATCTGCTGAGCAAAATTGGTACCATTTATGAATTCCTACATGTATTATGAGTAATCCACTGGATTTTGAAGTTAAAATTCTTAAAAAGGAAGAATGTAGAGCATTATGAAGATTTGTTCTAATAATAGAACGCCAGGGCCGAAGGGGTTAAGTACCGTCTATTTCGTACACTTGTCCATTTATCAAATGTGAGACTAAATTTTGAGCCATTTAATTTTAAGTCAGTTAGTTCTTTCTTCAAAGAAGTACGAACACCGTTACTGTACCCTATGACTATTCTTCTTATAGCATTAGCTGATTTTGGAATATTTTTGAAACCTCTCGCAGTTAATGTCTTTCTCAATTCCGTTGAAGAACAAAACCCTTTAAACGGCAGGCCATCCGGTGCTGTCATTTTAAATATTACTTCATCCAAACCGGGGAAGCAATGTCATTTCTAGGCCAGTCAGAACTTGTCTCGGACTCTTTTCGTTTCAGCAAGTTAATATTATGTTGCGTTTTCAGATGCGTATGTAGCAGGGGCGGCTCCTCACTATGGGCCGGGTGGGCCGGGCCCACCCAGAAAAATTGTAAGGAAAAAAGATACATAGTTAAAATAAAAATTTTGCATTTCGGCTCAAAAAAAAACATAGGGCAGAAAACATATTTTCAACCTTCAGCGCTCCCCCCCCCCCCTCCGAACATCGCTGATATAGCAAAAGAAAGCTTTCAAATTCCATCAATTTTCGCGCTTCGAACAGCTTTCAGAACGAACGTGGGCCACTGATCTCTGACGTGGGCCAACTCGCCTTGGCCCACAATGGCTAGAGGCGCACCTCCGCTTTTAGCCAATCGCAGTGGCTGGATTAAGAAGATCGTTAAGTGATTACACCCCTCGTAATTTCTGCCGAGAGGGCCTTTCTCCTCGTGCCCAAGATTTCCCTTTGTCCCCAACCAAGCAGTGGAGAGGGAAAGAGAGGGAAGTGTTTCGTTACTGTACATGATGGGCAGATAATGTCTGGCCCAGTGGTCGGAAGTAGCGCGCTACAAGTAGCGAAACTACTGTAGTAGCTACATTTTTTAGTAGTTTGTAGTGTAGCGCACTACTTTTTAAGAAAAGTAGAGTAGCGAGTAGCGCGATACAAAAAAATAGCAGTTTGTAGCGATTTCTGGAAGCTACTTTTAAATTAAATAAACAAATAAATAAATGAGAAAAAAAAAGAAAACAAAGGAAAAAAACAAGGTTTAATTGACTCTGTCTGGTGCAAATCTTGCATGAGTACAACAGTGGACACAATGAGAAATAAGAACCATAAAAGTATGAGCTGATCCTTAGATGCATAATTTTGACGAAATACATTGTATCTGTTAGATGTCATTGGTTTATTTGGCATCATAATTTTTGTATTCCTTCAAATAATTTTAATGTTCCTAAATATTCCCTGGCAAGAAGTTTAAAAAAATCGAAAGGTAAATTCTTTCAATCTTTCAGCTTTTGAATTCTTTCTTGTGGCGAACATTTGTAAAAATTGTAAAAATAATCTAAAAAGCACAAATTTTAGCAAAAAAAAAGGAACAAAAAGGAAAAGTTCCCAATAAATTCAATGACAATTCCTAGTTCTGTTCCATATTCAAATGAATTAATTTGTTAATGTAAACCATCTTGCTAATTTTTTGGTCAATCTCTAAACGGTGCATGCTTTTTATTTATTTATTTTTTAAAAAATAGTGAAGTAGCGACTACAATTCAAAAGTAGTTTGTAGTCGCTACATTTAAAAAAAAGTTGTTGTAGTTGTAGTTAACTACATTTACAACAAAGTAGTTGTAGTTGTAGTTCGCTCCAAAAGAAATGTAGTTTTTCCAACCACTGGTCTGCCCCCTGTATTAGGGAGAAAACTCTATCCTATTTTCACTTCGCGGTCCTCATTTTCTTTCTTTTTTTGATTAATTTTTATAACATTTGATTTTTTTTTTGTGTGTGTGTTTCTTTTTTCATTTTCAACACCTATTTCTAACAGGCATAGAGATTGCCAGTTTCACATTACCCCCACCCTCACCTATTTAATACAATCCATGCCTATTTTAGTTATTAATTTGCGCTTTGGGAACTGGAAAATTTTCTCGAATTTTGACTTGCAGAGCGTTTGCCATTTTCTTGGTACCTATTAGTTTGACTTTAATCTCATTTTTCCCAGTGTTGTGCTAAAACATTAAAAAGTGTTGTAAGTATTGTATGAAATCCAGGAACTTGGTCATCCTGCCGGGTGTGACATTATAAATGCTTGGAGAAGTAATAAGTATTCTCAAGCTCTAAATTCTACATTTGTTTAGCCGAATCATGATTACATTTATATCCAGGACCAAGGCCGTTCAAAGAGGGGCCTCTAACTGCCCTAAAATATCAATGAAGTAGTCTCCCCCCACCCCAGCTCTAAAAACATGAAAGCTGCGAGAGTTCTCTCACAGCTTTCATGTAGTGTGCTGAGTTTTTTGCACTGAGGAAGAGGTTCTATTGTAGATTAGAAAGAGCTATTCGCTGTACTTTCTACCTAAAATTTGTGATTTATTTACGCTGATTTATAAAAGTGAGATTTTTAAGTTCTAACACCGTTAGAATTTGTTTTTCCATGAACTGAAATTGCAACATTTGTATCTAAATTTAAAAAAAAAATCTTGTAAGCATGCCCAACTCTAGTCATTTACCTTTTGCTTTCCTTAATTTGATAGAGGCTTTTAGAAAGTCATGGTGCAGATTGTCGAAATTTTTAGCCGGAGAGAGGGTTTTAGTCATAAATGTTGTTATTCTTTTTGAGTATAGTCTCGAAATGTTTGAGGAGATGTGCCGCCTCTCTTGAGGCGTGACACTTTTGATGTGATAAATATTTTCACTGTCTAAAAATGGCAAAATTGTGAGAGCTAGCCTGCTTAACATTAGTGATGTATATAGAAAGTCGATCGTCTGGGCAAAATACTGCAACTATTATTACATTGATCGCTTAAGACAGGTGTAGCATTTAAAATATAAAACCTATGAATCAAATCAAATGAGATAATTTTGCAATGTAAGTTTGTACTAATTGGGTAAAATATTATTTTATATCGCTCAGCATCGGTTTACTAACTGTTGTTTCGTTCATTTTATCTGTGTTCGCATTACTGGGCAAACATATAATTGCGGGCCCACCCACTAAATTAAGGCACGAGCCGCCACTGGTATGTAGTCCACTTGTGCTGCCTCCAAAAACTTTGATGATCCCTGAACATGTTTTGCATTTTGCTAGCATATTTTTTTCATCACATAAATAGTAAAACCAAGCCGAAGAAATGTCAGATGATTTTTTATGCTCTTTGAATTCATCCTTATCCATTATGAACAAGTAAAACACAAAAACTATGCGTCAAAAATATTTTGAGCAAAGTACAGTGAGGCAATCGAACAATAAAACTCACCAATTAAAAAAAAAAACTAAATGTTCAAAAGTTTAAAACACTAACTCACAATATCATAACTACCATAACGTAACGAATGCAAAGACAGTGCAGCGATTCGATAATCATGAATATATGCTGAAAAATTCGCAACGATTTCATTTTGAATTCGATTCTCATGATGGTTGCCACTATAAATTTAAAATAAGCTGACTGAAGCAATAACTAAAAGTGCTAAGACAAGAGGAAAATATCGCCAAGTATAGAGATAAATAGCGAGACAGTACACCAGCTTATATTGGCGACAACAAAAAAAGCTTTTCCTTGAGAATGATTCTCTATAAATCAGTAGTTTTTATTTTTTAGTGATATTTTGGCATCAAACAATTTATTTTTGTAGCGTCCCTGAGATGGGAAAAAATACTCATGTAAAGTAACAGTAAATATGAAGTAAGTTTGTACTAATTGGATAAAATATAATTTTATATCGCTCAGCATCGGTTTTACTAACTGTTGTTTCGTTCATTTTATCTGTGTAAGCATTACTGGGCAAACATATAATTGCGGGCCCACCCACTAAATTAAGGCACGAGCCGCCACTGATCTTAAATTTAAATTAAATAAACTCCGGATAATAACAGATGCAATAGCTAAAATCAATTACTATTCTTCATTCCTAAGTAGCAAGTGCTCATTTCTTTCCTTCCAGACATTTTAAAAAACACACTCCCTAAAATTCTAAACTCTAATGATTATTTTTCCTTTGGACAGATATTGCACATTTCAATGAAGGAGTAACTTGCTAACTCTCTTCTTTCCCCCAGGGAAAAGTTCACAAAACATTCAGAGCTCTAATTCGTAATTTGTTAATACAGTGAACTCTTCAGCGTCACCAGCAGAGAAAAAGTCTCATATCTAGGCAAGGAGTTTGTGATGGATCATTCGATGATACTTGTGAAGTTTTTTCACCAAATTATTTTGAAGTAATGTTACAAAAATAATTTAAGCGTTAACAAAAACTATTTTTAACTTCATTTGTGAAATAGATCTAGTTTTGTCCAATCTGGTTTCTTGATTTTAGTTGCAGAGTTAACTTTTTTAAAAATTTCCTCACTCGTAGCTGAAACTATTGCAGATCAAGAATCATTCTGCAGCATCGAAAATTTCATTCGTGTTGCGCTTAAATATGCTTTACAAAGCATTGTCTGTAGCGGCACTGCTTTCGTTGGATGTCCGAAGCTAACGCTAAGTACTTTGCAATATTGTAATTCAGACAATTTGTAAGCCAGCCTGCCGACACTTAATCGTCATAATGTCATTATATTTATCAGTTTAAGGGTTTTAGTTTTTGTCAATATTTTTGAGATCGACATTTTTTCCTCAATTTTGAAATATTTTCAAAAATTCTTCGCGTGCCACTGCTACTACTCTGCCATGCCACATTGTGGCACGCGTGCCGCGGGTTGGCCACCCCTGATTTAAAGTATAACCACTCTATTCTCCGAATGAATTATAAAAAATAAGTTTTTCATATCTTTGAGCAAAAAAAAATTCATTTAAACTGGGTTCTAATCTATTTAAATCATTCATTTTCAAAATTTCAAAATTTCATTTAAACTGGGTTCTAAGTGAGTCTAACTGCTATTCTCCGCCAGGGCCTGATTTGCAAGTCTCCATTCCCAAGGCACTTTCAAATTTTCCTGCCCCCTTTGAATGATTTTTTTTTTATGGAGTGGTGGTGATTCAACCACGGTGTTCATTCGCCCCCTAAACTTCATAAATGCATATTTAATTTCTAAAACGCTTAAATGAATTACGATAACAGTGGGACAATTTTCGAAAATAGAATTTTTCCTGCCCTTTAGAAATTTCCTGCCCAGGGCACGGGCCCTGGGTGTCCGTGCGATAAATAGGCCCTATTCTCTGCGCAGTTTTTTTTTTTTTTTTGCTTTCATACATGTTATTACTGTACCAACATAATTCTGATAACATTTTAGCTAAAGAAAAAATGTTTAAAATCAATCTGTATTTGCCACAGAATTGTACTTGAAGTATAAATCATGGCATGTTTGTATTCATGAAAACATATCTTATTTAGCACAATTTGCCAGAACCTGTTAACATCTTGAATAAGTAGTTACATTTTTAATTCAGTAAATTCATTTCTTTCATTCAAGCATTGCGTTATACAAATTTCTGCCAAAAGTGTTGCTTTAGAAAAATTTGATTCGTACCGATAGTAATATAAAGAGAAAAAATTAGACCGCATAGTTTAACATGACGTATTTAGTTAATAATGTTAAATATTGTGCAAGCACGGTTTTTAGTTGCAGAGGTTAGAAGAACCTCATTTATTACTCTTTTTATGTAAACTTGGCAGAACAGAAACTTATTTTTCTCTTTTCCTTGACGCAAAAAATGCATTTTCCAACGAGAATCTAAAAGAAACTTTTAGTTAGTAATTAGATAAAAAAAAGTTCTAAAGATCTTTTCGCCTCAAAACAAAAGTATATTACTCATTTTGTATATTTCTGTTTCTAGAAAAATAAAATTTGTTCATAAATTTATCTGGGGATGTCAATATTCCCCATAGCCCCTCTCTTACAACATCGTATTTGTCATTGCATCTGTACACAATTTTAAGTACAGCTTCAAATTGTTTTCTAAATTGCAAAATATTTTGAAAATTTAGCACTAGATGGCAGCAGATGCTACAGAGGACACAAATGTGAATGTTTAGTAATTGATAAAGGATTTTTTATATATCATAACTATAAATAAGTATTTAATTTAACACTGAATGAAGGTATAAATCTTATTATAATTTTTTTTCTTTTCTTTTCTTTTACCAATGTGCCAAAATTAATTATGGAAAAGTTTTCGGGAGTGGTATATTTGTTTTAGTTTTCGTGTAACATTTTTACTATACTGTATTATAGGATGTTTGGATTTATCTAAATCTATACAGTGCAGAAAATTTTTTTATTAGAAATTAATTCATTTCTAGCTAAAACAATGACTTAATATTTCCTAAAATACAGAAATTTTTGAGTTTCCCTGCATCTTAACACATGTCTAACAAATTTCAAACTTTTTATTTAATCTTAGCCTTAACCTTTCGTACTTCAGATTGTTCTTAAACAACTTTAAATTTGATAGTCTACGATACGCTGCGATATATTATTGCATCTCTTAACTCTGTAAATATGCTTTTGCTACATGCATACTCTGCTTGCAGTGAACCAACTACACAGAAACGCAGGTACGGGGAAAAGAATACTTTCGCTTCTTACTTTAGGACCATAAAATTGAATAAATGTTTCTTTTACTTATACTGCCGTGATAAGCGCAAAAGTGGTATCTACACACGAGCTCAAAGTGAGATAAAACTCTTTAAAGTTTTGCGCCACCATGTATTTGATTCAGATGAAACTTTTTCGGAATTTTTAAAAAAATATTTCCCGTTTTCAAATGACCATATAGTTTCGTGTTTAGTTAAAATACGTCACAAAGAGCCACCTGGTGGCGATAACTCATTTTTTTAAGTGCAGATACGACTTTTGTGCTTAGCACGGCAGTATACCGCTTGTGTGAACGTGAGTCGTTTAATTGCTCATTCATTAAGGCATTGTTTGAAGCATAATAATGCGTAAAAGGGATAAAGAAGTTCTGTTTTTTCTTGTAATCTAAGAGCTACAGCAATGTTTTCGAGTGAATATTTTAAGCTATTTGGCTCTTTAACCCATTAATGCCTAGCGTCCCTTTTTAGGGACCCAGTTAAAAAAAAAGATCTGAATTTCCCCAAAATGAACATTTCAACCAAGTAATAGTGTTCAATTAGTACCTTGATATTGTTCCAATACGTTATTAACAGATTGCAGCACATAACCATTGTAATGTGTGTTCTGTAGCCGTTTTAATATGATCCTTATCAAGAATTACATCGTTTACAATCTCAAGAAAAAAAGCTAAGTTTTCAAAGTTATTCCCAGCTTCCCAGTTTATGTTAATTGCTGATTTTATTTTTTCTTATAAAATGTCTTCTTAAATATTATATCGTAGGTATAAAAAATTTTTAGTAAAAAAAGTATGTACCCTCTGGGGTCTATCGTAAAT
Organism: Uloborus plumipes; assembly: GCA_038373865.1. Taxonomy (NCBI): domain Eukaryota; kingdom Metazoa; phylum Arthropoda; class Arachnida; order Araneae; family Uloboridae; genus Uloborus; species Uloborus plumipes. Next base: position 45,596 of record JAXGGA010004438.1, on the reverse strand, counting down.
TTTAAGGGACGATTTTTCTTTCCTTAATAAAAAAAAATATTTAATACATAATTTTTTTTAGTTATTTTTCCTGTCCATTAAACACTTTGTAACCAGTATACAAAATATCTTTGGAAAAAAAATTTCAGGTATTAATGGGTTAATATATCTTAAACCAAAAAACAAAACCAACTCATCTGTGAAATTTATTAAAGTCCAATATATAAAAATTTTCTTTTGCATATAAAGCAATGCTGAATTAATATAATAAATACACTTGATAAAGATCAACTTTCGTAAAATTTCAAACATTAAAAGCTGAAAAAAAAGAGAACATTAAACAACAGTGTATTTTTAAAGGTGGCTGAAGGAGATAGAATCTTTATCACTTCATCTTCAATGATAATTCTAACATCTGCGTCTTATGTATTAATTCCATCATCATCTGCATCAAGCTGATAAAACTGCGTAGAGCTACATAATACTTTAAAGTTTTCCTTGATGCAAGTTTCACAAGAATATAGTCACAATTATTTGCATTTAAAATCGTCATTATGAGAAGAGGACAAACTTAACCCTTAACGGAAAAATGTATGGGTCAATGGGACCCCTTCTCTTAGACACTTATTAATAATTAGCCGGGTACCCGGTCCTGCCCGGGTTTATGCTAGATGTAGGGTGTAGTGAAACTCATTCATAAATTTTTCAACATTAAAGTGCCTTTCTATAAACATAATAGCTACTTCTGTAAACAATGGCTATGTTATGGATAAACTATAAAAAATATAATGCAAGCTAAAAAAAATAGCAAGCTACAAATAATGTTTGAGTAAGTAGGAAATGTTATAAGCTTGGTATATTAAAATAAATATATATTTACAGTATCAATCTCCCTGAAATTAAACATTTCCGAATATTGCACGTTAAATAAGTCCCATTATTATTTTCTATCCTCGTGACTACATTGAAGAGGTAAAAACATCTTGTGTACCTAATTTAGAATTTTTTTTTTTGACTATAAACACTTTTTGTTCTCTAACTGTTGCCAAAATCAATTTCTTTTTATTTCACCCGTTAGCGATTGTTGGCTCAGATAAATAAAAATCCTTAGAAGCAATAAATTCCATACTACTCAGAGAAGCCTTGGTTCAAAATTTTCAATATGATTACAATCAATATTGTTGCTGCATGGCACCAAATTTTTGCAACAATGGGTTGAAAATTTAATCATTTAATGGGGAAATGACATAAAATTAACTGTTTTCCATAATAACTTTTTTAAACTAAGTTTTTTAGAAATAAATTATAGCCTATTCTGATTCCTGTTAATGTAGCTATCTACGTGAAAAAATGGTTAAAATCGGTCCAGTAATTTTGAAGATTACCTCGGACACACATACAAAAATAGCCATTTTTGTATATAGATACTTGGTGTAAAAAATGTTATTGCAGTGCGCATTTTAGACTAAACCACTTTCTTTAAGTGTGGTCCGTGGACCCTGGGACTCCACGAGATCATGCCAGGGTTTTCGCAGAGCTATCCTGCTAAAACGTAAAACAAATACTTGAAATTGAAGGACGAGTAACAATATTTTTATTTCAAACGAAAGTACATTTATGAGGAATAAAGTTCTTGTTTACATATACGCAGAACGCAATAAACCCACAAAACCCTCGGTTTTAAACATGTTTAACATCTGTTTAAGTTTCGAACAAATTTTTATTTCCATTGATCAAAATAATAATTTTTAGTATGAAAACAGAACTCTCTAAAGAATATACAGAAGAATGAATAAATTAATTAGTAAAAAATACATGTTAGGAAGGTATAGGGGGGGGGGGGATTAAATGTTGCAAAAAAAGTTTTTTTAGCAAAGGGGTCCGCAAAGTGAGGAGGATTCAGAAGGGGTCCGTGGAGGTTTGGACTTTGGGGGGTTATGTATAGTTTAACCTATGGCTTAAACTAGACATAAAAATTAAATGAACATAAAATAATTGTAAAAACTAACCAAGAAAATGTATGTATTGTAAAATTTTTAGACAGAAGTTCAACAGCATAGAAAAAAGTTCCATGTAGTCCAAATATATGCAAACCAATCACTGATGAAACATGACATGATCTGTGTAAAAGACAGTATAAAAATCTAATACGTAATTTAATTTTTGGCGGTGAGCCATTTACCCTAGTGAATCACTTTCCACAAACACTCCTAATTCATTTATTATGAAAACAGTCGTATTTCTACAGATGATTGAGTTTTTCGGCCTTTTCTTTACGTGTTATGGACAAATACAGAATTTAAGACTTTAATTTGCAGTTACTTACTATTTCTGTCATACAGCATTAAATGAAGAAGTCTACTTACTACGCCAAGATAATTATTTTAATGCATCTCTTAACTCTGCAAATTATATTTTAAAAGAATAAATTCGTTGCCAGCAGAGAATCAACTACACCGTGTAACGGAGGTTGGAAAAAGGATGATTTCGTTTTTTTACTCACCCACTGAAAACTAGCCACTCTTTACGCGGCTAAACATGTGAAATCATTGATAGTTAATTTTAAATTTCATTGACTTTACGAAATACAGCTATTTTCATTTTAATTTTATTTATTAATATGTTTAATTTATTAACTTTATTTTATTTTATTATAAATTTATTTTCTAGTCTATTTAATTATTTATTTTTATTATTTGTACATTTATTTTCACTATTAAGTGTTTTCAAGCTCAAAAAAATCAAATAATATTACATCAAGAATCATAAAAATAAAAATTATTTACCTAATTTATACATATTATAAACTTGGTTCATTTAATTATTTCTTCAGTTAAAAAGTATTTTTTAAAAATACTGATTCAAAAAAAAGGATAAATTAGTTTTAGTTTTTACCGTGCGATACTCATTTTAGTTTTAATATAATTTACTTTTAAGTCCAGTTACTTCCTAACATGATAATAACTAAACTAAAAACTGGCTTTCTTTCAATTTATTTCTGATAAAAACAACTATATTCTATAAATGTTTTACTATTTGCTGCACCTGCTTTATGCGTTTTTGGCAAATCCAAAATTTTAAACTTGGATTCGAAATTTCATTTAAAACTTTTGCCAAACAGCGTTGGTATTTAACCCATTTATGCCTAGTAGCCTAAAAACGAGACGCTTGTTAGTTACTGCATACAAAAAACTGTAATGGGTATATCATTTTACTAAAGCTGTTTTTCACAAGTTAAATAGTCCTTCTTCTTGAGAAAACCAGTTAGAGCCACTATTTGGACATCAGAGTTTATTTATTGACAGCTATTTTCAGACAAATCAGTCAAGCAACGATCCAGCATGGGTAGCCACAGAAAGTAAGTTTTTTTTTTGCGAACTTATTTTTCATAAAATTAAACTATTTTAAAATGATTTGCTTAAAATTGATCACAGATGCCTTCTGTAATGTTACTTTGCAAAAGTAAAGTCAAGTAAGGTCGTATTTTGCTCACTTATCTGCAAAATATCCCATAAACATTACGTGAAATAACTTAATAAATATGGAAATGGCGAACTATTTAAAGCCTAAAATGTATGCAAACCATTCCAAGTAAGAGTTTTTAAGCAGATAAAAATTGAAAAAAATTGTTTAAAAAAACTTGGGCATAAATGGGTTAAAGAGTTTAAAATAAGTACTCGAATCCATGGAGCTTTCTTAACTCTGTAAATGTGTTTTTATTGCATGAATACCGTGCCTGCAAAGAAGCAAGCACACTGAAACGCGAATGGGGAGAAAAGGGTGCCTTCGCTTTTTGCTCATCCGCTGAAAATTACGCGCTCTTTTAGCAACTAAACATGTGAACGCATTGATAGGAGATTCCAAATATCTTCGCCTGTCTAAAAAGCAGTTATCTTTATTTAATCTACTATTTATGACTCTTTTGACTAAAAGCTTTTCCCCCTCCTCCTTTCTTTTCTTTTATTTTTACTCATTTATTAATTTTGTTTTGCAATAAGAGTGCCGAAATTACAAAAGGAAACTAAAAAACTTTTTAAAAAGCGCACCACGTGACACGTCACCACTAACGAAATGAAAATCTTCCTTGCAAGAATATACAGTCGAACCTGTTTATCTCGAACTTGCTATCCCGAAATTTTTTAATTTCCCTGCTTATACAGCATAAATGTAATGTTTTTTTCTCATGTTTATCTCGAATGATTTTTCCTAAAAACCTCTATAGCTCGAATTTTGACAACTCACATTTTTGAATTTCATCTCCAGTCACCTTTATCAATGGTATACCTTGGAGACAAAAATCATTTTTTGCACAATCAATTCAAAGACTATGTTCATGCTTAAAAGTATGCATTAACTCACTAACGATATAGTCATCACAATTAGTAAAACGTGAACTCCCAACATGTCGTACCGTAAAATATTCGACAATATCAATGCGAAACAATCTATTAAGTATTTGACTTTGTTCCAATTGCTTATTTTTGTAAACTTTTACAAAACCTCTGTATCTCGAAACCTCCGTATCTCGAACTTTTCTTCTGATCTATGAAATTCGAGATAGACAGGTTTGACTGTAATTCATTTTATTCCCGTACTATACTCGGTTACTTTTAAAATTGGCGTATCAAGTTTAGAAATTTTGCGTCATCTCCGTGGAAACCACATTAAAGAAAACAGCTTCATTCTTTTTTTTATGCACTTCTGTTGAGACATTTTATTTATTTTACGTTTATCGAATTAGGCTTACGCTGTTATTTATACACTAGGTGGCCAAAAGTATCCGGACACTTTCAAAAATTCACATTTTTACATATAGCTCGAGAAATAAGTGATCAATTGTTCTTTAACTTTAGTCATACAAAATATAGGCTTCACCGAACATTTCCAAGTTGAAATTAAATTACCCTTGCATTTGGGGGACGACAACAAGGGGGTTGAAAGAAAAACCGCTTTTTGACCATAACTCTTCGAAAATAGCTCGGAATAAGCTATCAATTTCAGTAATTAATAAGCATACTATGCATAATTACTGTACAAATTTTTATGAACGTACCACTCTTACTTCTGAAGATATGAAGCATTTTTGAAAAAACGGCAATTTTATTTGAAGGGTTTTTGCTGATAACACGCAGAGTTTTTGATCAAACCTTATCACAACTTCAGGAAAGATGACAAAATACAAGAGAAAGAACATACTAAAACGGTAAATAAAAATATTAAAAATTCGATGAGATATGAACGTTAAAAGGAAATAATTTTTAACGGCGCATGCGCGAACGACAGAAATTTATAACTACAAAAATATTGTAGCCTGATTTATACTGCATCTTATAAAAAAAGTTCCAGTTGAATATCATGAAAAATGAAAAAGATATCAGCGATCTAGTGAGCTGTATTTCATTCATTCGCAGACAATACATAAATAGTGAGGGTCTGTCCACAAAGAGCTATTTTTAAATTAAAGGTTATTGCGTCGTCGTTCAAAGCCAACGTTTCAGAGGGTGTCCGGATACTTTTGGAAACCTACGTATAAGGTCTTTTTGGCCGAACAGATGAAATGTGACGATAATGCCGAATATAAATTTTCAAACTGTATACAATTTAACATTGAAAAAAAAATGATCGATTGTCACCACACTATTTGTGGACAACCCCTCACTATTTATGTATTGTCTGCGAATGAATGAAATACAGCTCACTAGATCGCTGATATCTTTTTCATTTTTCATGATATTCAACTGGAACTTTTTTTATAAGATGCAGTATGAATCAGGCTACAATATTTTTGTAGTTATAAATTTCTGTCGTTCGCGCATGCGCCGTGAAAAATTATTTCCTTTTAACGTTCATATCTCATCGAATTTTTAATATTTTTATTTACCGTTTTAGTATGTTCTTTCTCTTGTATTTTGTCATCTTTCCTGAAGTTGTGATAAGGTTTGATCAAAAACTCTGCGTGTTATCAGCAAAAACCCTTCAAATAAAATTGCCGTTTTTTCAAAAATGTTTCATATCTTCAGAAGTAAGAGTGTTACGTTCATAAAAATTTGTACAGTAATTATACATAGTATGCTAATTAATTACTGAAATTGATAGCTTATTCCGAGCTATTTTCGAAGAGTTATGGTCAAAAAGCGGTTTTTCTTTCAACCCCCTTCTTGTCGTCCCCCAAATGCAAGGGTAATTTAATTTCAACTTGGGAATGTTCGGTGAAGTCTATATTTTGTATGACTAAAATTAAAGAACAATTGATCACTTATTTCTCGAGCTATATGTAAAAATGTGAATTTTTGAAAGTGTCCGGATACTTTTGGCCAACTAGTGTATCATCATGTCTCAGTTATTTCTCATTGTTTTCTAACAAATCTAGCTATACATTAATAAAGCAAAATTTTTAAAGAAAGTGTTGCACTTTATTAACGGTGATATTTAAATAGAATTAATAGTTTACGCACAAAGCAATTCTAACCGTTTGCATTTAACCATTGTTGTGAAAGCTAAGAAGGAAAAAAGTCCATAGCACAGTAACTATGACAACCATCAAGGGAAAAGTGTGGAGAGTAGGAAATTAATTTTACTTCAAGCCGCTTCCTCTCGTTACATAAGGTATAGTTTAGCACTATATTTTCCTCAGACAACGAGTTTTGGGCATAGAGTTAATAATTTTGCTATTTAAGCAGTCACAGATGAGCACACTCCCATTTACTAAAATTTTATTGCTTTCTCCTAGAAAGTTATCTAAGTGTAACTCCAAAATATTTCAGCGGAAGGGAGAGCGGAAGATTTATTTGTTTTGACGGGAATCTCATCTCTCTGAAGCAGACAGAAAACTGTTCTGTTCCCAACAACCATTTTCGTTCAAACCATTTTGCAAAAATTTAATTGTAGAATCTGTACCACAGAGCCAGATTAACGTAAGTCCATTTTCATTACTTTTCAGGAGAGTGCGAAAACGTTTGTCTGGTTCATACAAAAGATGGGACTCGATCCTATTAAACGATGCTAAACATTTGTGAAAGAATTTCTTTTATACAATAACGTTTCCATGGGGCGATGTGGAATAAGTTTCTTCATAGAATGCAGTAATGAAATGAAAATCGCCTTTTTTGGACTTATATTGTTCTGTATCTGAGGGCACAAAAATAAGATTTAAGGTAAGTACACGTGTAGTAGATATGCCCAGAAGCGGATAACGTCTTCAAAAGTTAAATAAGATTTATTTTTATAGCTAGGTAGTCCCCTGGTCCCCGTAAAAAGATAAGGGTGTAATTTTGACCTGCTACCTAGCTAGGGGATAAGTCTTATTATCTTCATTTTTTGAAGACGTTTTCCGCTTCAGGTGCAGTATCCACTATAGTCGCGCTTACCCTTATATGCTCAAAAATATGTGTATCTAACGACGTTTCGTAATCGATTACGGAAACAGTTTAATCAGAATCGATGCCTCTCTTGCAGAATGGTATCACCATCAGTCTTGGGGGCTGCCACGGGGGTCGGCCTGGCCCTGCTGATAGCGCTCTCTGCCGTCATCTACCGCTACTACTCCAGGAACCGCAAAGAGATGATGATCGTCTTCCCTCCACCCCGCCGCCCCTCTCAAGACAGGAGACAGAAGAGGCTCCTGCACATGCGCGAGGCGAGCGCCAACCTGGCCTTTCCCCCCCAGCAACAGGTAAGTGGGCGGTTGCCCCTATAGATATGCATAGGTTTGCTAGATAGCGGATGATCTCTAGTCTGAATGCGGAGCAGTGTAACCCGGAAATCTCGCCAACTGTTCCCCTCGATTGGCTTAGTTACTGCTATTAGCATTTAAGTCTACGAGAATATTTACAGTCTTTAAAAATTATTTTAAAAAGCCTCATTTGCCCTAAATTAGCAAACAATCGGTTTTTAACTAAGTGACTCGGTCTGCCGAATATTTACATCATTATTAAGCAAAAACATCCTCTCTTTTTATGTAATGTAAGAATGAAAATTTGGTTATTTTTCGGCAACCTTATCGCCAAGACTCAGGATTACGCAGAAGCACAGCAAAAATCAAAACATCGATGCAAGGGGGCCATTCCACCGTCATGTGCAGGACAAATCAGACTCGATAATTCACCAAGATTTTGCCACAAATCCTAATACAGGGTGCGCCAGAGAAACTTACTTTTTTGAAAAAAATCCTGCGCGGTGAATTGGCTGCGTAGAAAGCCGAGAGTGGGCGCATCTGGAGCGGGAAATCTCCAAGTTTTGTTTTCCCTTTAATTAGTCGCCATCATGCTATGGTCAAAAGAACAGCGCGCCTTTGCCGTCGAAAGCTACTTTTCGAACGGTCGCTCAGTTACTGCTACGCAACGCGCGCATCGAGGATATTCTTCCTTCCCATGCGCAGTCGAAAGAATGAACTAAAGGGATGTGTGGGGGGGGTGTTGTGTGTGTGTGTTGGGGGGGGGGGGGGGTGGGGGGGGGGGGGGGGGGTGATTTGGGGTGGATAGTTTTTTGTATGTGGAATGGTGGTATGTTTGTGGAGAATAGGGTGTTTGTTGGTTGTGAATTTTTAGGGATAGTGGGTAAAATTTGGTTGTGTAAATTATGTAGGTTGGTGAAAGTTGTGTGTGGTTTTGGGGGGATGTGGTAGTTGGGTTTTGTGGGTTGAAGATGGGTGTGGAAATTTTGGGGGTTGTGGATGTTGTGTGGGGGGGTTTGAGGGATGTGGTTGTATGGTGAGTGGTTGTTGGTGGGGGTATTTATGTAATAGTGATAAGATGAGAGAGATTTGAGTGAGAAGGGAATGATAAGATAGTTGTGGGGAGATGGGGTGGGTTGGGGTTGTGTTTGAAAGGGGGTGGGGGTGAGTAATATGTTGTAGATAGATTGTTGTTATGGAGAGTAGTTTGGGAATTATGTAATTGGGTGTGAGGATTTGTGGAGATATTTAGGTTTTTGAGGAGGTTGATGGGTGAGATTGGGGGATGATGGGTTAAGTGGATGGGGATTGTAGTTTGGTTTTTTTTTTGGTGTTGGGTGGAATTTGTTTTTATGTGGTGGTATTGTTTAGTTTGGATAGTTGTGTGGTGAGTGATGTATTTGTAATGATGTTGTTTGGTAGTGGATGAGGGATGATAAATGTTTGGTGGTTAGGATATGGGGTTGTGAGAGATAGGTGGTGTGTTGTGGGTATGGTGGTTTATTTGTAGGATAATTTTGTGTGTTGTGTTGAGTGAGTTTTGGTTGTGGGTTTTTTTTTGTGTTGTTAGGTGAATGGAGGGTAGTGAGGGTATTGAGGTGGATTATGGAGTGATGGTTGTGGTGTTTGTTTGTGTATGGTGGGTGTGTGATGGGGGTTTGGTTAGAGAATGAGGGGTGTTTGGGGGTTTGTTTGGGGTAATGGGTTTGGTTTAGTTTAGAGGGAGGTGTTGTTTTGTTTTTGTAAAGGTGTTTTTTGTTGGATTTTGGTGAATAGTTTTGTTTGAATGTGTTGGAAAGATATAGTAGGTAATTGTGTGAGATTTTTGTTTGTGGTTTTGAGGTTGGGGGTTGGAAGGTTTGGTTTATGTTGTTAGGGATGGTGGGAATTTGAAGATGTTTGGGTGGAATGGTTAAAGGGGTGGGTTGTTTTTTTTATTGTTAGTAATTTGAATTATTTTTTATTGTGTTTGAACTTTTTTTTTCTGGCTTAAGTGGTTAATTGTTTTATATGTTTATTGATATGGTTGGTATGTTTTTATACTAATTTTTACAGTTTCTTACTGTAAAGTTAGTAATTTTAGTTTATTGCCATAAAGTTAAGCTGTATTATACTGTAAAAACAACAGTATAATACTGGCAGCAAAGGATCCTGTTTAAAACTAAAATGCACCGTGATAAACAGTAAAATCAGCAATTTTAGTTTATTACTGATAAATTAGTAATTTTACAGTTTATTGCCATAAAGTTAAGCTGTATTATACTGTAAAAATAACAGTGTAATACTGGCAGCAGATGATCCTGTTTAAAACTGTAAAATGCACGGTAATAAACATTAAAATCCGCAATTTTACAGTTTATTACTGATAAATTAGCAATTTTTACAGTTTATCACTGATAAATTAGCAATTTTTACAGTTTATTACCATTAAATTAGCTGTGTTATACTGTAAAAACAACATTCATTTTTTACAGTGTATAAAAGTCACGTGCGGTACAAAATTAGTTTCCCGTATAATTTCCTTGAGGCGATAATCTTACAAATCTGGACGCCCGCTCGTTCGCCAAGAGTATTCAGGTTCCTACCACTGGATCCTCTCTCCAGGTCTTACTTGAGCTCGCTGGTTGCCCCGGGCGACCGAGCTTTTTAGGGGCTCCATCTTTTAATGAGGGGGAAGGTGGTGGTGGTGCGGGTTTTTGCGTTCGCGTTCTCAAAGAATTTTAACAGGTGGCAGTTTTCTTGTGGGAAGCGCGTTTCCTTAATCGGAGAATTAAATTTATTACGCCTGGAAAAGAGGCTGTTCCCGGGATTTTGTACTTTGGTCAGTAAATATGTTTTTGACGTTAATGATATTCTTTGTGGCTATTTTTGTACGTTAAGCACTTTTGTTTCTAGTTTATGTGTATGTGTAGCATAAACATGGAAAAGTAGAGTATGAAGAGGCATGTAAAGGCATGTTTGAATTCATTAGTTATTTTCTCTCTTTTTTGGACAGTTGCCTTTTTTTTCTGCTTATTTACAGCCTTGAAGTAGGAGGATGGTTTAAAATATACGATTATAATCACTCAAAAAAGCTACCTTTGAACCAAATAGAAAAAAAATACACGAGTACTCAAACAGTACTCTATTTTTGCTCAAGATTTTGTTCAAACTTTACTCACTTGAAACGTATTTATTTAGTTTAGAGCTGTTGTTTCTCTCTATTTCTTCATATTCTATTTTTTTGCCTCAAAATTTGAGGGCAAATTGTGGAGAAAAAACTTTCATTTTTGATGATTTCTTTCTGTTTTTATGGAAGAAAATTGCAACATGTCTTCCTTTATTGCATGTGTACTGCATATGTAATTGTTATATGACTGAGGCGCAAGACCTCAGTTTGTGGTTACGTAACGCCTGCCGGGCACCTTGTCTTGTGATCAAAGAAGTTTGATCGGATGGCGTGGTCCCGGGCCCGAATTCCGGCTCGGGCATGGATGTAATTTCTCTCTCTCTCTCTCTCTCTCTCTCTTCTGTCCTTGTCCTTCCTCTGTATGCATGTATGTCGTGAATGTCTGCCTGCTCTATAAACGGGTCGTATGGCACGTGTGTTGAGCTAAATCGGATTTCCACCTTAATGGTGCTAGTAAAAACGACAGTCGTGCCAATTCTACCTTAAATCAGAAGAGATGCATCTACTCAGACTCGGATACCCGAGCGATATTACTAACAACGGCAATACGTAAGGACTTACTTTTTCTTCAACCTTTGTGGTAGTTAATGTTTTTCATTTCATTTATTTTAATTATACCTCTTAGACATAAACGAAGTAACTGTCTGAAAATGTCAATCAATTCTAAAACTTCTTTTTTTTTCTCTCTCTGAATAATGCACTCAATAATACAATAATACATATACAGCTTATTTGTTAGTAACGCTATCAACTTTACCTCAAAAATGGTTGTATAACTACTAGAAGTGTTTATAGAAAAGCTTATGTTTTTCTCGAGGTTTTCTGCACTGTAAAAAATAGATGTTGTTTTTACAGTATAATACAGCTAATTTTACTGTAGTTTTACAGTAATAAAATGTGAAATTGCTCATTTTACAGTAGTAGACTCTAAATTTGCTAGTTTACAGTAGGGGCATTTCACGGTATTTGTGACATAGGGGTATCCGTAACAAAACTGTTTAAAAGTTTAAAATTTTTATATATATATTGAAAAAGTACATTCTAAAGTATATGAATATCATATTGTTTTCATAGTTTACTTATTATATTATGTTTGTAATTGCACTTAGAACATTGAAAATACAATTTTCACTGTTACGGACAATGAATTTTTCTTTAAAAACTAAACTTTTATTTCAATTATTGTTACGGACTCTACTGTCATCATTTTCACAATCCATAATTTTTTTATCAAACGTACTTTTTGATTAAAATTGTGAGCTATATTTGAGGGGAGATTTCACTTTATCTGTCTCAAGTACCAGTTTTGGCTTAAAAATCGATTTAAGCCAGATTTAAAGAAAAATTCAATGTAGAGTCCGTAAGAGTGAAAATTGCATTTTCAATGTTCTGAGTGCAATTACGAACATAATATAAAGTGAATTATAAAAACAATATGATATTCATATACTTTAGAATGTACTTTTTCAATATATATAAAAATTTTAAACTTTTTAAAATTTTGTTACGGACACCCCTATGTCACAAATACCGTGAAATGCCCCAGTAATAAACAGTAAAATTGCTAGTTTCACAGTTTATTAGTGTGCATTTTAGTTTTAAACTGAAACCTTTACTGCCAGTATCATACTGTTGCTTCTACTGCATAACACAGCTAGTAAAACCAACTATACGAATGTCCACACATCAATTAAAATTAGTTTTAAAATTTAGTTGCATGCTGCTAAGAAAGTTCTAGTTTTACATTTACATTTGAATGAAATTACAAATTTTTTTACAAAAACCCGAATTTTCTACATCTTTTTTAAAACAGCTACAACTAAAAGGGATTTTGTTAATTGACTATTTGTTAGGGTTTATCTTCATAATGTTCAGTTGTATATTCATTACAAATTAAAAGAAAACTCTGATACCAGAAACCAAAAAAATATTTTAAGTACAACTTTTTCAGATCAGAAATAAATCAACGTCAGAAATAAATTACAGCCATTTTACGATATATTTTAAATTATGTATTTAATGATACATATTAAGGCTTATTCTTTGATGACAGGGAATAACAACACAGTTTTTGGTTCGTTTTAAAATCCTTCTTTACACCTTCTTGCTCCATGCACTTGCACATTTTTACTACCTGTTCCACAGGCCGTTTTTAGGGAGTGAAAAAGGCCATTTTTCATTTTTTTTCTCAAGTTTAAGAGGTTTTTTTTCATAATGAAGGACAACTGGTATCATTTAATTTTTTATGTGCTACTAGTATCTATAACTGGGTGAAAGAGGAAACAAATTAGAAACCCAATGTCAGTATTTCATATACTTTTTCCTAGTTGAAATGACGAAAACGGCACTTTTTGAACCGCGAATTGACCCGGCAAATTTTCTATTTAAGCTTAACTTAAATAGTTTTTTATGCACAAATTAAAGTTCATTCTTTCAGCTTTGAAATAAGTCATGTTTGAACTTTCTACTATTTTAAATAAATTTACCGCAACTCTTAGAAAAAAAGATAAAAAATGCCGAATTTTACTCATCGGCGGATCAAAAAATAAGGCTGTCTCTCAAGAATAAAATGTTTTTGAGGAAAAAATAAAACAGTTTTGAAGTACACAGAATATTGGTGCATATTACCTAGCAAGTTTGATCCAAATAAAAAATGGTGCGGCACGGCCCATTTGTTGATTTTATATGGAATGACCCCTCCTTAATTTATACATTTTTATAGTGCTTATACTTGCCTTTCAAACGACACTCTTTCTAAAGCAGTGAATAACCGACCCTAAGCAAGGATTAAGGCAAGAACTCGCATTACACCGCGGATCCATCGAGTGCATAATAAGCACGAAACTGCAGTCCATAGATCGAAATAGCCGAGTTGGCGGTGTAATGCAAGACACTCTTTCTGGTGGGGCTAATGGAAGGTTCAAGCTGTTTTTTGGACCCCAAAGATGCTAAAATACATCAAAACTGGCACTTTTTTGTGACCTTCATTAACCTTGTGGCAACGGCTTGCCATATTTTTATCAATCATTATATAAAGTTCCAGCCTTTTATATTTCATACATAAAAAGATTTGAAATCAAACTGTTTGTTTAAAGATTTGTGGCTCATAGCATTTTCCATGTCTTAAGAATCCGACTAGTTTTTGATGCCGCACCTTCAGAGACCCATAAAAAATCAACAACTCATTTCTGGAACGAAACATACTAGATTAGGTCTTTTAACAACATAAGCAACAGCTGATAATTGCATAGCAAGCAACATAAGCAACAGCTGAGATGCCATAAATCACAAGCGTGATACTCTCTCAGATTCTTGCTCTTAATGTCAAACTTTTTGGGATCGATTCATTTTTTCATGCTCTTGATTTCACTAAATATAAGTTAGGGGACCAAGGATCCGCATTTAAAGTTACAATTTGTATTTTTTTTCTTTTTTTTCCTTTTTTTCGCTTCAAGCTTTTACTATTTTAACTCTACACCTCATTTGAAGCATTTAGGCCATTGAAAGTACGCATCTAGGACGAACGTTTACGAAAGTAAAGGTCATGCAGGCTAAAACGGAGCACCCTATACATACGCACACACACACACACACACACACACACACACACACACACACACACACACACACACACACACACACACACACACACACACACACACATATATATATATATATATATATATATATATATATATATATATATATATATATATATATATATATATATATATATATATATATATATATATATACAAGGTGTCCAATCCAATCGTGGACCAATAGCTAATTTCTAAACCGTTAGAGATAAGCATAGAGTTTATTTAGGAAAAAATCTCCAAATTACGAAAGGAATTTTGGGTCTATTCAATGTTTTTCAAAAAATCAAATTTTGAAAGAGTTACGAAATTTAAATTTTTATACAGCCCCCCAGTCCTATCAATCATATTTAGTAAAACATTCTTGACACTGTAACGTTTAAAACTAAAAAAAAATCACTCTTCTACCACAAAAATTGACCGAGTTATGACGTTTTGAAAAATCAAGATTTTGAAGGATTTCGCATACGGTCCCTTAAGCGATCTCTCGATGACGTCATGAAATAATGCAAAATCTTGATTTTTCAAAACGTCATAACTCGGTCAATTTTTGTGGTAGAGGAGTGATTTTTTTTTAGTTTTAAACGTTACAGTGTCAAGAATGTTTTACTAAATATGATTGATAGGACTGGGGGGCTGTATAAAAATTTAAATTTCGTAACTCTTTCAAAATTTGATTTTTTGAAAAACATTGAATAGACCCAAAATTCCTTTCATAATTTGGAGATTTTTTCCTAAATAAACTATATGCTTATCTCTAACGGTTTAGAAATTAGCTATTGGTCCACGATTGGAGTGGACACCCTGTATATATATATATATATATATATATATATATATATATATATATATATATATATATATATATATATATATATATATATGAAGGGCCAGGGGAGAAAAAAGATGAATGTCACTTTTTCGTCGATTTTGAGATATTAGCGCTATCTAGGCGCTATGAAGGGGTAATATCATGTGGCAGAACAACAAGGGGGGAAAAAAGATGAGAATCGACCGAAATGTGCATGAAGACTCTATTAACTACAAAAGAAGTTAATAGAAATCAAACTATGTTTTTCATTTTTCTCAAAATCACTTTCTGGGACATTTCATCTTTTCCCCCCTGAACCTTAGGAGGGGGGGAGACACAACTTCGTAAAAAATGGCATCTGGAGAATTTATCATGAACATGAAATCCATAGAAAGTACAAATATCCTATTTTGCCTCTAGTTATCAATTCGTATCGTATCATAGGGCTTGGACTTATTTTCGGACGTTACAGTTCAATTTTTCCAAGTGCAGTGGGTACCAAGAAAAGAGAAAGACTTCGTAAAAAGCGAATTTATTATATAGGACTTTAAAAACAAATCGCTTCAGATCAGATAGGTCTAGATGGTAGATGTCTAGACGGCCTTGGTCTGCTGTTGGCTGTAGTGCGATCTAAGGAGAGGATGTAGCAGGGCCGTCATTTAGGGGGGCAGGGGGGTCAATTGCCCCCCTGACTTTGAGAAATCAATGTATTTACATATAAGTGGGCGTGGTTTTTTGTTGTTTTCTCGTGAAATTGTATTGTGTTTTTACCTTTTGCCCCCCCCCCCCCTTGGCAAAACTTGAAATGACGTCCCTGGGATGTAGGGGAATGTGGGGGCAAAGTGAAATAGCGAGGCAAAATGAAATAGCGGGGCAAAATGAAATGGTAAAATATTTTCAGTTTGTAGCTCGACCTTATCCAAAAATAATTTAACTAAGTTCCTGGACATTTCGTGGATTCCGATCAAAAAATAAATATCTCTAAAGATCAACGAAAGAAATTAGACAAGTCATTTTCAAAATCTGATACCATTATTGTAATACTCGTGTTTTTTCGAAAATATTTCTTATTATTATAAAGTAATAAAAAATTTTGTAATTACCATTCTTGGTATTAATTGAGATCTACTGATGTCCATTGCAGTTCTTATTTGATTTATATTAGGCATGTTTTAATTTTAAATGCTCAATGTTATTTGTCAGACGACAATGGGGTAAATTGGCAAAGTGAAATAGTTCATTTTGTTTGTTGATGCATTCATATACAAAGTCATGTAGGTATTTCTTCATTTATTAATTTATTCACATTCTTTTACTTATTAATTCACTTCTGTATTCATTCATTAACTTATTTTGTTATTTATTCCCTATTTTAATTACTCATTTCTTTCTCATATATTAATTCATTCATTTATTTGTTACTTTCGCATTCATTTGATGAAAGTTACTGCAACTTATCAAATAGAAAAGGTTTCATTACAAAAATAGTGCATTGTTCACTTTACCCCATGTTCTTTTTTTTTTTTTTTTTTTTTAAGGTAAAAATTTTTCACTTGTTTTTTGAAGGTGTAAAATAAATGCCAAAATTAAAAATTACATTTCAGCAGTAGTTATATTACGAAATACATTGTCCCTTCTTTTTGTACATGAAATTTAAAACAAATTTCTAATTTATTCATTTTGAAACAGGTTTCTTATCTTAACTATTTCTCTTTGCCCCACGTTCCCCTGCAATATTACGCAAAGCATAAAAACGATGCGACTAAAAATGAAAGTAAACTAGAAGCTTCTACGGCATATAGTTTTTGAGTTATGCAACATACATATATACGCACAGACAGACATCACGAGAAAAGTCGTCGTAATTAAATCGGGGGTGGTTAAAAAGGAATTTTTGGCTGGTTATATGTTGGTAGGTACATATGCACGTGCTGACAGGTCGAAAAAACTACTCAACATTCATTCTGGGGTGAGCAAAATCAAAATTTAGACCCAAATTTGAGTGAATTTTTTTCGCAATCACAATACTTCCTTTACTAAGTAAAAGGAAGTAAAAATATTTTCCGAAACATTTCAGACAGCCTAGACGCAAAAAAAAAAAGGAAAAAAAAAGTGAGAATTTTCTGCCCACGCAGGACTCAAAATCTGTTCCAAAAAAAAAGTGCTTTAAAAAATCTAGACCTGATACATCTTGCACTCAAGTTGACATTTTCGCACGATAGCCTTTAATAACTCTGTCAAAACCAAAGAAAGCGCATAATTAAATCGCGGTCTCAGTGACCAAATGTAGCTTCTACCATGAACGTACTTGTTCTACATTTAAATGATCACTCTAATTTGGCTTTGTCAACGCGAGGGAAAGAAATAATAAAAGAGCTGTACCTACTCAATCACTATCACCACAGCATGACGCAATTCCTGCTGATCGCTATGGTAACGGGTCTTAAAGGAAACAAGAACTATCTGGGTAGTAGATGTGAATTTGATTTTCTACTTTCAAGCCACAGTGCAGAACTGTACCACCTCTTAAACTTTTATTCAAGAGGTGAAGAAAAGAGCAAACAAATTTATTTTACGGCCCACAGCTGTTAAAATATTGGCCAGACTTTCTTTCTTCCGTCAAGGTTTGCAAATCTTGTTTCAAACGGAAGGGAGGTTCTGAATGGAGCTTTCGGATCGATTTTTAAATGAAGCCATTATTTCAATTTCGTCAACAAATATATTTTTTTCTTCCACTTTTTACTTACTTTTACATATTAAAGAAAGTATTGTACTCTTTTTTCCGATATTTACTCTCAGAGAGCCTTTACTCCAGCATTCTGAACAGGAAAATTTATTTTCTCGTTCATAAATTATACGTTTAACTGAACTAAATAACAACACCACACATATGGAGTTTGCTCACAACAAAAACTTCAATACCTCTCTATCTTTCATATACATACTAGCTGCGTGGCCCGGCTCTACCCGGTATACCTTGAGAATAAAATATATGTCAAGTAACGCGTGTCTATAAAAATCCCGATTAGATTAAAGTCGACATTTTGTGCAGTACGAAAAATGAATCAATCGCCAAAAAAGTTTTAAATCCCTGCTACAGGAAAAGCAAAAGCAAGAATTTTATTTGTTTATGTTAAAGAACAAAATGGCAACACCTTTTTGGTATCAATAATTTATTTCACGCTACTTAATTTCTTTCACACTCTTCACGCTCGTGCAGACGATTTTTATAAATCCAATTGAAAATGGATATTTCCAAAATTTTCAAATGCCCATACCTTTCTTTAGGGTGGAGATAGCGATTAGTGGTTTTGAAAACCATTGGAAATAAACTTTCGAATGAGACCAAGATCGAGAAGATTCGATAAGTATTTCGCTAGATAGAGCCATTTTGAAGTCCTTTATTCGAAATTCAAACGAATCGGTACTTTTTTCCCGCTCAAAAACCACCCTATAATCCTTCCCGGGTGCCCAAGTATCTCCCTTCCGAATTTCGTGTAGATCCGACGTAAACTGTGGATAAGGTACACACTTATATTTTTACGTATTCTTTGTTTTATTTATATGGATTGGGCCTCTGCACCCTCTAGAAATGAAAGTAGGAGTTCTTTAATTAATTAACATAAAAGAAGCTAAAAGTATCTGCAACAATTTTTTGTTTTGAAAAGTTACCCAAACTTTAGCCATTTCGCCCTCCCTCTTTGGAATGCTGGGTGGATTTTCAGCACATCCGCACCACTGAGAAGGCAATAAAAGGGGGGGGGGGAATAAGGTCAAGGCAATAAGTGAAACCTTCAATTCTTGAAGCAAAGATCCTAAGCCACGTGATATATTTTAAAGTAATGTATTGGTAGAAATCAGGCTTCTTTCATTAATTTCACGCAAAACGTGTATCCTATTTGCCGAAGTTGAACCATGTGACTTAGGATCTTCGCCTCAGCTTTTCCTCATTCAATAATTGGACTTGCTCCCTCCAGTTACTAATTCTTGCTCGCATATTTTCCTAAGAAAGCGCGCTTTATTATGGCATCTGTTTGTACGTGCTTACGTATGTGTATGTGTATGCTGATGCATGTATTTATCTCGCATAACTCAAGGACAGTATGCCGTAGAAGGTTTAAATTTGGTAGGGTGAAGTGGGGTAATTGTGTACCTGTTTTGACGAAATTCAACTTCTTAAGTCTCTGGTGAGGAGGGGGGTATTCAGAATTTTATTTTTTTTATATCATCTTTTAGCGGCGTTTCTCTAGATTACAAATCACCCAAAGAATTTTAAAAAAACTATTTTTTTCATGGTTGTATTGCTATGTTTTTAAAACCATCTCTGAAGTACACATTTGCCCCACAAGTTGGGGCAAATGTGTACGCCGCATGAAAATCCTATACAATTCAGTTGTTTTGCTGTTGGGCCAAATAAGTACAAAAGAGCAGTTAAGGACAAAAAATTCTGTGTATGATTTTTTTATTTCCGAATTCTCCAGCGGAAGCTATGCACTTTTTTGTTGCCCACCTTCTGTCCTCTCTTAATTGGTACAGTTTACAAAGGTGAAAACAAAGTACAAAGCATAGGATTAAAGGGGAAAAAACGTCTTTAATAGCAAAATTGAAAAGAACATGCCAAAATTTGTATCTTGGAATGTAAAAAAAAAGGAATTATAGTGGCGAGTCCTGGCCAAAATGAGAATAGCAAATTTGAGTGAGACCTTCAGCAACTCTGCTAACCCATGTTGTAGGAGGAAAATTTAGCTGGGAATATCAAAACACCTCTTTTTCCCTCAGATGGCTCTGGAAGCTTGGTGACAATAGCATTGCCATCGATTTCGCTAATATCTTCAGAGTGAGGGTAAACGAAAGTGTTTTCTCCATTTTTTTCAATTAATTTATTGTGAGGAGGTCAATCAAACATTTGGGAACAAAAATATACGCCCTAATAAGATTGTAAAAGTCTAATAAGGAGTGGGTGAATGTGTATTCTATGTAAATTTTGCTTAGGGTAAATGTTTACTGTAGTACACATTTGCCCCAGGAAAAAGTACACATTTACCCCGTGACTGAAAACAAACCGGGGTAAATGTATACCCCAACAGTATGTATAGGTAAACATTAATTCAACTATTCTGCAGCCATTAATGAGGAAAACAACTTACCTTCAAGTGATTTATCCAAAAACTAATCAAATTTAGCTGAAAATGGTGATCCTGCAGCACTGTAGACAAAAGTCCACGAAATGTGATTCACAACGAAAAAAAACACCTGACGAAATGGAGGCAGATTGATAAAGCCTTATTATATGGACATAGGTGCAGCCATCTGAGAAGTGATCACTAACCTACAGGCTTCCAAATGGTGCGACTAGGTAGCAGCTAGCTTCAGTTTTTCCTCCTTTTTTCAAATGAGTACACATTTGCCCCAAGTACGTAATTACCCCACTTCACCCTATGCAAAGCCTGGGTGCTCCATCAAGGGTTTTGCTATTTTTCGTAGTTTATTTAAACGTTCACTTTTTTTGCTGAATTTATGATTCGAACTTAATGCAATAAGTACAAAAATATTTATGTGTGTTGCAAAAAAAAAAAACTGTTGTCTTAACAGTATAATACTGGTACCACAGATTCCAGTTTAAAACTGTAAAAGCACAGTAATAAACTGTAAAACTGGCTATTTTACAGTTTATTACTGTGAAACTTGCAATTTTGCAGTTTATTTCTGTAAAACTAGCAATTTTACAGTGTATTACTGTCAAATTAGCTGTATTCTACGGTAGAAACAACAGTGTAATACTGGCAGCAGAGGTTCCAGTTTAAAGCTGTAAAATGTTCTGTAATAAACTGTGAAACAAGTAATTTTTGTTTATTACTGTAAACTAGCAATTTAACAGTTTACTAGTGTAAAATTAGCAAATTTTCTGTCTCATTACAGTAAAATTTGCTGTGTTGTACTTTAAAAACAACATTTATTTTTTACAGAATAGTTTATTCAAAAGTTCACTTTTTTTCCGCTGGATTTTATCCTTCCAACTTAATGCAATAAAAGTTACAAAATCATAAGTTCAAAAAAATTTGTGTTACGACAGATTAAGAACTTGTGTTTACAAAAAAAAAAAATCAAATACCTTATTCAAAATCAAGTCCTCTTTGAAGTAAATAGCGACAAATACCCACGATGAACCAATTAAGCCGAAAAACTAAACCACTTTCAAGAACACGAAACACAGAGCCGAGCCGAAATGAGACCTTCGTTTGGGATTTCGAGCGATGGGGGCCGCTTTCCATTAATGTGAAAATCTCGTTATCTGTCGAAATCGGCGGGAACTGGGGGGTGGACGCTAGGAGAGAGCCGACGCTCTCGGAATTCCATTAGCATTCGATGAAAGGGCGCTGAACCCGCTGAAAAGGATCACGCGCGGTTCTAAAGTTTTTACATGAATTGTCATATACGTTAATTATGATGCTTAGGCTCCTCAAATGCGTTTGAGTGCATAGATGCTGTCTTTGAAATTGGGGTGGTTTTAATATGCTGGGGATATTAGAAGTTCACGGAAGCAAATTAATTTAGTCTTACAGTTGTTGAAAAAATTTATTTTTTTAAAGAGGAGGGTTGAAAACCTCCTTGAGGGCGTAGAGAGGTTTTCAGAGGTTCGGTGTACAAACTCCAGTTAACCGATCTAGTCCAGTGTTTGCAAACTCCAGTTAACCAGTTATTCAATCTGATGAGCACGCTATCTCTCAACTTTTGCCTACTTGTCTAGCCCACGCATATGCTTTTTTTCACAGAAGTATAGTATAGTACCTATTATCTGAACTAAAATAAACTGAACTGTTCAGTTATCTAAGCGTAAAAGTCACCTTAATTAGCACAGACTCATTTTGAGTACACAGACGCCGTATTGAAGCTGGGAGGATTTAAACGTGCAGAAAAGATGAGCATATTAGAAGCTCAAGAAAACAAATCAATTTAGTGTGGATTCCAAACCTGTTCAAAGACGATAATTGTTCAAGCTGAAGGGATAAAGAATCGCTTTAGGGCGTTAAGGAGAGTAGAAGAGGCACAGTAAAGTGTCGGCTATACACTCATCGGAACATTTTTTAAATCTTAACTTACGGACTTGCTGAGGTTTTGGATAGTTATATTTTTTTAACTTTTATGAAAGTACCATTGAATGCCTGTTATCTGAACTCCAATTAACAAAACTGTCCAATTACACTGTTCGACAAAAAAAAACCTTGAAAATGCTTCTGGTATTTTGAAGGCTGATTCTTATGTAAAATGACCCCCTGAATCCGAATATGACCCCCGTTTTCCCCCATCACGTCCCAATTTTTTTTAAAACGCCCCCCTTTTTTTTTCATTTTTCCTTAGTTTCAGGGCTATAATATTTTTTTTGGAGGGGAAAGGAGCCTTATATTCACCAATAAATTTTTTTGGATGTCAAGAGAGACTCAAAGTTTAAAATCATGAGCACCGAGAAAAAATCGGAGAACTTGGGGGGGGCGTGGCCCCCCAAAATATTTGAAAAATCACCAAAAACGATCTTTTTATTCTAGTTTCTTTAAAAAGACCTTTAAAATATTTTTTTCGGTGCAGAACCAGAGTATAGAATCCTCTCCTATGGCTCCTGGGTCAGAAAAAATTTTCACGCTGTAAAATTTTTTTAAAAAAATAAAATAGTGCTTTAAAAATCGCACTTTGCACTCGAGTTTTAAAGCAGGTCTTCAGCCAAAAAAAAAAAAAAATTGTGGCTGATTCTTATGTCAAATGACTCCCTATTTCCAAATATGACCTCAGTTTCCCCCCTCCACCCCCTCTTTCCAGAGGGTCCCCCCCCAATTCAGAGTCATTTTACTAATTCGGAGGGGAAAAGTACATTACGTAACCCGTTAACATAATTCTAAAAGGCAACAGAGGTTCAAAGTTCAAAATCATGTACATGTGTACCAAAAATATAAGCTATGGCGGTGTACCCTCCCCCCCCCCCAAAAAAAAAAAAATCTTCTTTTCTTGTTTTTCTAAAAGACATTTTAAACTTTTTTTTTTTTTTTGTGAAAAATCAGAGTATTGAATTTTCTTTTCTTTTTTTTGGGGGGGGGAGGGGGGGAGGTATACCCCCCTAGTTTATATTTTTGGTACACATGTACATGATTTTGAACTTTGAACCTCTGTTGCCGTTTAGAATTATGTTAACGGGTTACGTAATGTACTTTTCCCCTCCGAATTAGTAAAATGACTCTGAATTGGGGGGGGGGGACTCTCTGGAAAGAGGGGGTGGAGGAGGGAAACTGAGGTCATATTTGGAAATAGGGGGTCATTTGACATAAGAATCAGCCACAATTTTGTTTTTTTTTTTGGCTGAAGACCTGCTTTAAAACTCGAGTGCGAAGTGCGATTTTTAAAGCATTATTTTATTTTTTTTTTTTTTTTTTTAATTTTACAGCGTGAAAATTTTTTCTGACCCAGGAGCCATAGGAGCGGATCCTATACTCTGGTTCTGCACCAAAAAAAATGTTTTAAAGGTCTTTTTAAAGAAACTAGAATAAAAAGATCGTTTTTGGTGATTTTTCAAATATTTTGCGGGGCCACGCCCCCCCCCCTTCCAAGTTCCCCGATTTTTTCTCGGTGCTCATGATTTTAAACTTTGAGTCTCTCTTGACGTCCAAAAAAATTTATTGGTGAATATAAGGCTCCTTTCCCCTCCAAAAAAAATATTATAGCCCTGAAACTAAGGAAAAATGAAAAAAAAAGGAGGGCGTTTTAAAAAAAAATGGGACGTGATGGGCGAAAACGGGGGTCATATTCGGATTCAGGGGGTCATTTTACATAAGAATCAGCCTTCAAAATACCAGAAGCATTTTCAAGGTTTTTTTTTGTCGAACAGTGTTATCCGAGCACTCCACAGCCATGCAAAGCACAAAACTCATATCTTCACTTATTAAAATTGAGTTATTGTCAGGAGGTGGTTTTTTATAACACATTTTACCCACATACCATGTTTTATGGTAATTTGCGAATGAAAAATTGCTCTAAGAAGTTTCTGAAAAAGTGGAATCTGAATCAAATACATGAAGATGCAAAACTTAAAAAAGCAGTTTCCCATTTTGAGCACAGCTGCAGATGCGAGGTATGCACTTAACACGGAGAATAGCCTTCTCAACTTGCAAATTTACTTTAAGTGCTCAAACGCGTGATTGAAATGGGAGGGATTCAAAATCTAGAAAGATAGAATAGTTGAAGAGCACAGAAATAAGTTATAATTGTTGAGAATCTATTGAAGGATCAATAAGTGTTCTAAATGAAAGGTAGAAAATGTCTATGAGCTCCTTTGAGCTCTCTGAGAGTTTTTCTTTTTCTATTTTAATAATTGCTATGGAGGTAGAATAAGGTACAGATTATGTGCCGGCCACCTCGTCTAGTGGTCAGCGACGTCCGACCGTGATGCGGTGGCCCCGGGTTCGAGTCCCAGCTGGGGCATGGGCGTACTTTCTCTCTCTCCTGTCACTGTCCCTTCTGTGTGTGAAAGTTAGTTATGAATGGATGCCTAACCCTATGAATGGGTCCTTATGGTATGTGTGTTGAGCTTAAATCGGTCTTTCACCTAAATGGCGCTCTTAAAAACGGAAGCCGTATCTTTCCTGCCTTAAATCGAGCAGATTTCATCTACTCGGGCTCGTATACCCGAGTGGTATTAGAAACAACAACAGATTCTGTCAACGTCAATTCGCCAAACTATCCCCCGTATTTTTTTTTATGCTTGAACAAAATATAAAACATTTATCTGGTGCACAAGGTATAGTAGAAATCACGGTCAAGGAATTCCTGTATTCAAGTCTCAGTAAAGATCAAAGGTATATGAATCGGTGAGTGCAAAAACAACGTAAGTCCAGAACTTCAAACTGTTCTGGAGAGAGAAAAAACGTCTTAATTCTAGCATTGTTTCTACGGCTCACGTTCAAATAACAGGCCCCGTATCTTTCGAATTAGTAACCTGACTGACGTGATTTTTGACCCCAACACGCATTTTGCCTCCTACAGCTTGTTTCCACAAAAAAAAAAAAAAAAAAAAAAAAAACGAATTTTGGAGTTTTTGTGACTGATGTTGTTTTTGCACTCACCGATTCATATTATACACACTTTTTTTTGAGCCTTATATATATATATATATATATATATATATATATATATTCGCTACTAAAATCAGTTAGAACATACTAATATTTAAGTCAATTATTAGTTGAATCCGTTTTAATGAACAGTGTATTACAGGAACTTACTTATTACTACTTTGACCAATTTACCAAAATTAAATATGCACATGCTTTCCAATTATGTAGTTGTCAAACTTGTCCTACTCATTTTGGAAAACTTTTGAATAAAGATTCTGGTCGAAATTTTATGGTCTTCAGTTTTCATATGCCGATAATTTTGGTTTTGATAAAATTGGTCAACGGAATAAAAAGGGAAAGAAAAAAAAATATAGAAAGCCAAAAAGTGCTTTTTTTTTGCTATAAATTTATTTGCTTATATATATTAATGACTCACTTAAAATAAAGAGGGGTGATAAACTAAAAATATTAAACTGAACAAATTACAGAATTTTAATAAATACTGAAATTTACGTTACAAAAATTAACGTGTACAGTGTACTTTAAGTACTTCACAGCTTTTCCCGGGACCATAACTCTAACTAGCGTGTCCAAGTGATATAGCATAGTGTTTATCATTCATTAATGACATAAACTTATATACCTGTTGCGTCACATTATATGCATATTCAAAACTCTCACATGAAAGTCATCAGCTTAAAAGATTTTAGAAACGCTTTTGAACTGATGACTTAATTTAAATCAAAGAAATATTTAAAATTCTTCATTATTTGAAAAATCTTAAATGTACAAAATCCACAAATACATCTTTATTTAAATTACAAATACCTTTATAATTATTATTTTTTAAATTGTTTTAGATGCAATTAAAAAACAATTGCGTCCCTTCCGTCACACAACAGGTTGCTGATCAGAATGCCAAAGCCCTCGCATAAAAAGTTTTACTTCAAAAAATGCAGTTAAACAAAGCACAGCAAGACTGATTCAAAATAGTTACTACGTAGAAATGAGTTTTTTATTCTTGCATTTTCCTCATCGTTCTCGCTACACGCAAAGTAAACGCTCTATTTCAATGCAAACGCAATTATGCAAATGCTGCTAATGAAATTCGCATTACTAATTTCATATCCGCTGAGTTTAGTGTGGGCTGACCTTTTCACACTCATAAATGAATGAGGTGGGCGTTGATGGAGTTATGGCTCACATAACTTCTGCAATAAATTCTTGATTTATGTATTCCAAGAATGGAATGGTATGGGCCGAGAAAGTTTTGGGATAAAATTCATGCATATGATACTTCCATTCCAGCTGTGAGTAAAATAAAACAACATGTGTAATTTTTTTTAAAAACATATAATTTTCAAATATTTCCGTTGTTTTCTTCTTTTTAGCTCTCTTGTAATATCATTTAATAATTGTATCATGCAAAAAGTTTCTTTCATGCATCCTTTGAATTACCTTCCAATATACCCTTATTAAGTGAGGAATTCACAGTAAAAATGACTGTTGTTTTGACAGTATAATGCAACTAATTTTGTGGTAATAAACTGTTAAATTGCTAATTTTACAGTCCTAAAATTTCTAACTTTACAGTACTAAACTGTAAGATCGCTGGATTGACATGAATAAACTGTGAAATTGCTACTTTTAGTTTATTACGGTGGATTTTACAGTTTTAAACTGGAACCTCGGCTGCCAGTATTATACTGCTGTTTTTACAGTATAATTATGCTAAATTTCACGGCAATAAACTATAAAATTTCTAACTTTACAGTAATAAACTGTAAAATTGCTAGTTTTACAGTTTATTGCTCTGCATTTTGCAATTTTGAATTGTACCCAGTAATTTTTCAGCTATAAACTGTAAAATTGCTAGCTTTACCGTACGGAGCTGTAAAATTGCTAATTTTACAGTAATAAACTGTAAAATTGCTAGTTTAACAATTTATTACTGTGCATTTTACAGTTTTAAACTGGAATCTGCACTGCCAGTATCATACTTATTACTTTTTTATAGTATAATACAACTAATTTTATGGTAAAATTGCTCATTTTATAGTAATAAACTGTGAAATCACTAGTTTTACAGTACTAAACTGCAAAATTGATAGTTTTACAGTTTATTACTATGCATTTTACAGTTTTAAATTGAACACTCGGCTGCCAGTATTATACTGTAGGAACAACAGTTAATTTTTGCAGTGTATGACAATTCCATTCCAGCTGTGAGTAAAATAAAACAACGTATGTAATTTTTTTTTATTTTTTTTGTATGATTATATGAAATATTTCCGTTGTTTTCTTCTTTTTAGCACTCTTCTAGTATCATTTCCTAATTGTATCATAAAAAAAGTTTCTTTCATGCATCTTTTAAATTTCCTTCCAATGTTTCCTTACACACTTATATGCAATACACAGTAAAAAATGAATGTTGTTTTGACAGTATAAAGCAGATAATTTTATGGTAATAAACTATTAAAATTGCTAGTTTCAAAAAACAAAAATTTATTCATAAAACATACGTTTATTTATTTAATTGTAATACTGTATCAACAAAAATCAATCCATTTGGGTGGAGCTTACATTGCTGTGTTTCTGAACTCTTATTCGAAACACATACATTTATTTATTTAATTGTAATAATGTATCAACAAAATCAATCTAGTTAGTTCGAGCTTTTTCTTGCTGCATTTCTGAACCCTTATTCGAAATATGTACATTTATTTATTCGAAAGTGTGAGAGCTACTCGTAAAATAAAACGTTTTCGAGATCGTTTGCGTAAAATTTCCTTAATCTCCGATAGTAAAAAAAGAGCTCCTTTAAAAGTCGCCTATCACAGCTGAACTTTTAAGACGAAACGCAACAAGCTTTGACTTTGAAAATGGAAACGAGAGAAGAAAAAAAAAAAAAAAAAGAGCGCCATAAAGAACTCTAGACAGTATCTCGCAGCGGTCAACTTAAATCAGCCAACTTAACAAGTTGTACCGTATGAAAAAAAACTCCTTTTGATTTTAGTTTCTTTTGCTGAGTTTGTGAGCTCTTATCCCAAAAACAAATAC
Organism: Uloborus plumipes; assembly: GCA_038373865.1. NCBI lineage: Eukaryota > Metazoa > Arthropoda > Arachnida > Araneae > Uloboridae > Uloborus > Uloborus plumipes. Next base: position 17,209 of record JAXGGA010004438.1, on the reverse strand, counting down.
TTATTTATTAAATTACAATGTTGTATTAACGAAGTGAATCTGTTAGGGTTCAGCTTGTTTGAGCTGCGATTTAAAACTAATATCTATTTATTTAATTTCAAGTCTGTAATAACAAATTCAATCTATTTGGTTTGGGCTTGATTTTGAACTTTTATTCAAAAAACATGTATTTATTTATTCAAACCGTAAGAGCTGCTCGTAAGACAAAACATTTAAAATCGTATGCCTTAAATTTCATAAAATCTCTGGTCGTTAAAAAAAGGGATCTTCTAAAAGTGGCTAGTATTAGCCGAACTTATAATACGCAACGCAACAAGTTTTGACCTTGGAAAATGGAAACACGTGGAGAAGAGAAAAAAAAAGAGCTGCGTAAATAACTCTAAAGAATTTCGGAGCAGTCAAGTTAGATAGAGTGTCAGCTTACCTAAGTTATTAACTTTACAGGTAGCATCATATTAAAAAAGTTCCTTTTGATTTTAGCTTGTTTTGCGCGTTTGTAATTATTCCAAAAATACATACTTATTTCTTCAATTGCAACACAAAGTCAATTTATTACGGTTCAGATTCGTTTGGAGCATGCATTTAAGAGCTCTTGGACACTAATATACAGGGTGTTCCGAAACAAATTGTACAAACTTTGAGGGGAGTTAGAGGTGATGATAACAAGCAAGAATCACCTAGGGACATAGGTTCGGAAACGCTTAGTTGACGAGCTACATATTCACAAAATTGTCAAATTGTGTCAGAATGGTTCGTTATTACGACGGTTGGTTATTATCATTTCGGTGCATTTTTTTGGGCAACAGGCAGCAAAATTTCAACAACCGCTTTAACCTTTCTTAAATATTTAATATTATGCAAAACCTTTGTTGGATATTAAATTAGTGACTACAGGTTTTGTGTGTCTGTAGTACTTGAGCATCGCTTTTGCGACCCTATGTTCCCATGCGATTTGCTTCAAATTATCGTCCCCTCTAACAACCCTTAAACTTTGTCCCAATATTTAAGGGACACCTCAGGGTGGTAGGGGACAAGGAGAAGTAAGGGTTTAAGGGAGGTAGGGACATCACAAGCAATCAAAATTGCAGAACAATCCGTAGTCAGGAATGACTTCATTAGACGCTAGGCGGCGTTGTTCACAGAAGCACAGAAGCACACGTGCTCTCTCTCAGTAGTCATTTTAGCTGCAAGCGCCCACAGAGAAGTATGGAACGTTTCACGGATGCGGAGCTTGCAGATATGCACCTTATTTAAGGTTTGGAAAACGGAAATGGAAGAGCAGCTCATAGGGAAAGGTATTTGCAGAGAGAAACACCGGACCATAGAATGTTTAATAATTTGCATCGCAATTGGTGTCAATATGGATCCCTACGAAATCATAGATATGGTGACGGCAGGCCACTACATAGTCATAGTCTAAGAATGGAAGAACATGTATTTCGTACCGTTAGAAGAAATCCGAGTACCAGCGTACGAGCCGTAGCTACTGCTGTTGGAGGATCTACGACGTCTGGTCATCGTGCTTTGCGACGTGCACGCTTATACAGTAACTGCTCCCCGCAGATTATCCTATTTGTGAACGTTTTGCACACTGGCATCTCAATCAATGTTGCCAAGATGTAAATTTCTCATCCTGCGTTTTAATGACGGATGAAGCATACTTTACGCGAGATGGGATGTTCAACTCCCACAATGCTCATTTGTGGGCTGATGAGAATACTCATGGCGTAAGATTACAAACTACTCAACATCGTTTTTCAGTAAATGTTTGGGCTGGTTTGGTTGGTGACGTCTTAATTGGACCTTATTTGTTGCCATCTCCACGAGATCTCAACAATATCTCATCCTTCTGCAAGAGGTTCTACCAACATTACTTAACTCTGTGCCACATTATATCAGACGCCATATGTGGTTTCAACATGATGGGGCACCTCCCCATTATGGAACACATGTTCGGGAACATCTGAATCGTGTGTTTGGTCACCGATGGATTGGTCGTGGTGGACCAGTTCCCTGACCACCACATTCTCCTGATTAAAACAGTCTCGATTTCTTTCTTTGGGGTGCTTTGAAAAGTGCTGTGTACGCAACTCCTGTGGATTCAGAAATGAATCTAGTTGCAAGAATCGCCTGTGCTGCTGCAGATATCCAAGAAAATCCGGGTGTATTTGAGAGAGTTCGCCAGTCTATGGTCCGACGGTGTAACGCATGTATCGCTAACAATAGTGGAAACTTTGAACATACTTTATGACATTTTCTAACATTATTTACATTAAACATGTAATGTCTTTGACCAATAAACATTTCGGATGATCCAAATCTTGTGTCTCATTGAACAATATTAATTTTTAAGAAAGGTTAAAGCGGTTGTTAAAATTTTGCTGCCTGTTGCTCAAAAAAATGCATCGAAATGATAATAAAAAACCGTCGTAATAACGAGCCATTCTGACACAATTTGACAACTTTGTGAATATGTAGCTCGTCAACTATGCGTTTCCGAACCTATGCTCCTAGGTGATTCTTGCTTGTTATCATCCCCTCTAACTCCCCTCAAAGTTTGTACAATTTGTTACGGAACACCCTGTATATTTATTGAATTGTAAGAGTGTATTGACAAATTCAATCTATTTGTTTTAGCCTTATTTTGCTGCGTTTTGAGCTCTGAAAGGAGAGACGAACATTTATTTATTCAAAGGCTGAGAGTAAGATAAAGCTTTTTAGATCGTCTGCGTAAAACTTCCTTAATCTCTGACCATCAAAAAGATCTTCTAAAAGTGGCCTATAACAGCTTAACTTTAAAGACGAAACACAATAAGCTTTGACCTTGGAAAGTGGAAACGCGCGAAGAAGAAGAAATAAAAAAGAACTCAATAAAGAACTCCAGAAGCTGTGCTGTATTGAAAAAGTTATTTTTGATTCAAGCTTATTTTTCCTCGTTTGTGAGCTCTTATTCCGAAAATAAATAATTATTTATTCAATTGCAAAATTGTATTTATAAAGGAAACTGTTCATTTTCAGCTTGTTTTGCTGCTCTGAGGAGCTCCTGAAAACTAATATTTATTTATTCAATTGCAAGTCAGCGTTGAAAAATTCAATATATTTGGTTTTGACTTGTTTTGCTGTTTTTGTGAACACTTATTAGAAAATCATACATTTATTCAAAAGCTATTCGAAAGATAAAGCGTTCCAAGATCGTCAGCCTTAAATTTTCTAAATCTCTGATCATGAAAAAAAGCGATCCTCTAAAAGTGGCATACAACAGCTGAACTTTTAAGACTAAACGCAACAAGCTTTGACCTTGGAAAATGGAAACGCGCGAAGAAGAAGAAGAAGAAAAAAAAGAGCTCCATAAAGAACTCCAAAGCATCTAAGCTCGGGCACAGGTGAGCGGGGAGGAGAAAGAAGCTCCTCGGATGCGCGGTGGCGGCTGCGCAGTGGCAAGCCTTGCCGGATTTTCTGGTCCGGGATGACGGTTCCCGGCTTAGAAATTCGGATCGCCTGCAATGGCTCCTCCGGTTTATCCGTTCCTTGAGGACGCCAGGATGGCCAAGTGGAAAGAAGTGGTGCTGAAGGTGAGCGTTCGAACGTTCTAAGGACACACACACCATGTTCCATATTCTGTGTTGCGCGCGGTCCCTTTGTTTTTATCGCCGAGTCCGGGAGGCTGACATGCCTCCCCGACCGGACGGCCACTGTAAACAATCCCTCTTCTGGGCACACGACTCGGTTTTAGAATAGAATATTTAGTCAGTTCTAATCAGTTTTAGCCTTTCATGACTAAGTCATATATTTTTCCATTTTAAAGTTACCAAATTTGGTATTTATTTGTAGCTTGAAACTGAGCATTGTGGACATGGGAGGAAAGAAATTAAAGAGTGCACGAAAGATAGGCGAAATGCTATTTTTGTTCAAGTTTAGTACAATATGCAAAAACTGAATGTATGTTGAGTAGGATTTATTGCTCGATTTAACAAGTAAAGATGGATCAAGGCAAAAAATAACCCGTAAGTTTGTTGTATACGATGAAGAATGTCCGGTGTTTTGAACTTTCAAAAGGGATTTTCTAGAAATATGGAAAGGTTGATATTTATCCCCTGTACTCTTCAATTCTAACTTTTAAAATACAGTCGAACCTGTTTATCTCGAACCTGCTTATCTCGAAAAACCTCTGTGTTGAAATTTTTCGATTTTCCTGCTTTTGCAACATAAATTTAATGTCTTTTCCCATGTTTATCTCGCATGATTTTTCTCGAAGACCTCTGTATCTCGAATTTTGACGACTCTCATTTTTGAATTTCATCTCCAGCCACCATTATCAATGGTAAAACTTGGAGACAAAAATAATCTTTTGCACAATCATTCAAAGACTCTGTTGGTACTTAAAGGTATGCATTAACTTGCTACCGGTATAGTCATCACAATAAGTAAAACGTGTACTCACAACACGCCGTACAGTAAAATATTCAACAATATCAATGCAAAACAATCTATTAAGTATTCGACTTTGTTCCAATTGCTTATTTTTGCGAATTTTAACACAACCTCTGTATCTCGAAACCTCCGTATCTCGAATTTTTCTTCTATCCCGTGAAATTCGAAATAGACAGGTTTGACTGTATTTGGTCAGTTATAAAGAGTTCTACCCTTCCATGATTAAGTGATACATTTTTTCATTTTAAAATTACTGATTATGGTATTTGTTTGTGACTTAATTTGCGTCTTTTTATACAGCATGTCAAAACAGCATGGAAACACATAGGAAAAACATTTTATACAGCATGTTGCGTTTTTTATACAGCATGTGTTGTCTCTTGCCGAATGCAATTACGTGAATGGTAGTGTTTGGAGAGAGATATAAAAGAACTGTCGAACCAATATATATGTACCTCAGAACCAGACTAACGTAAGTCCATTTTCTTACCTTTTCAGAAGAAGGCAAAAACTATTGTCAGATGCATGCAGAGGAAGGGACTTGCGCTATTTTAAAGCTACTAAATAATTGTGAAGACATTTCTTTTATAGAGTAACTTGTTCATGAAATATGAATCGTAAACGGAATAAGATTGTACACCCAATGCAGTACCAAAGTGAAAATCGCCATTTTTGGACTTACATCGTTCTGGTTCTGATGTACAGATATTACGTGCAATTTCCATATTTCATTCGCAACCTAGATAAATTGCTTTCCTGAATACTACAAACGGAGCACAATTTGCGTCGTAATTTTATTTTATAATTTCGTACTATTTTATGGAACTTTGCGTCAGTTTTAAAAAGTAGAACCCCTTCACGATTAATGGGTGCATTTCTTCCCATTTTAATATTGGTGATTGTAGTATTTAACTGTAACGTTAACTCAGAGCTGCCAACTTTTGAAAATCTAAATTCGTAGTAGAGTTTTGCAAGGCGGGAGGCACGTGTAATAACAAATATAACAGACATAATGAATTATTTACGTTTAAATTTGCAATAGAGCACGAAACAAGTTATTTTGAAATCATATTCTTAATTTCTATTTTTTTATGATTTATTATGGTAAATCTATTTTGCTCTTATTTTAAACGAAAATTTATTATTAAGCAGACCTATTATTTACTAAACAGTACATTATTAAGCACAAAAGCAGTATTATATAAATGGTTATATTATAGATTTTCTGGGTAATGGTTGAAATAGTTCTTGTTAATTACAAAGAAAAAAGAAAATCGTGTGTTTTGGACATGCTTTCGTAGCATAGTAGTTTCAGGCTGTAGTTCGTAGAACCTACGATTTTTCGTTGCAGTTGGAAGCTATGCGTTAACTGCATTTTTTTAAAAAATATAGAACCGACATCGAATGTGTGCTGAATGCAATTACGTTGGTGGGAACTTTTAGAAAAAATAGGTTACATCAATGTAGCATGTGCAATGTCCACTTTTGCTTCTCAAACAAAAGAAATTGCTTCGCAGAATATTGTAATTTAACTCACTTTTTTGCGCAGTAATTTCATTTCATATTTTTTTACTATTTTATGAATCGTTTAGTCAGTTTGAAGATATCAAACCCCATCGCAACTAAGGGAAACACCTCTCTTCATTTTGAAATTGATTATTATCGTATTTAGTTATAATAATATCTGCATTTTTAATACAGAATGAAAAAGTAGAACATACGCCAATGCAAATACTTATCAGTAAAATTTTAAGGGGTAAAAAAATGTCAAATCAATATACATACGCAGTGGCCATCTTTGATTTACAAGCCCAAGAAATTACTTCGCGGAATATCATAATTCAACAGCGTTTTGTGTAATAATATCATTGTTTCATAATTTTGCATTATTTGATGAACGTGTAGTCAGATCTAAATCCTTCACGACTAATGGAAATATATCGGCCTCATTTCGATGTTGGTGATAGTTATAATTCCAACTTTAACTGCATTTTTGTTATATACAGAATGTCAAAATAGAACGCATACCGAATACAATTACGTTGAAGGAAACTTTTAGAGAAAAAAAGTGTCAAAACAATGTGTCACGTCAAATGTCTACCAGTGGTTCACAAGTAAAAGGATTGCTTCACAAAATATTGTACTTTAACTCACAATTTTGTGTAGCAATTTCATTTCCTAAATTTTCTCTATTTTATGACATGTTTAGTCAGTTTGAATTAATTAATCCCAGTCACGACTGAGGGAAACATTTCTCCCTATTTTGACATCAGTGATTGTCTTGTTTAATTGCTACTTAAACTGCATTTTTTATACAAAGTCAAAATAGAGCTCGTGCCTAATACTAATGCAAACCGAAACTTTTAAGAAAAAAAATTCAAATCAATGTACCACGGTGCACAGTGTCCATCCTTGATTCACACAAAAGTTCAATAAATATTACTTAGCAGACTACCATTATTTAACACATCATTTTGTGTATTAGTTTAATTAATAATTTATTTTATAAAACGTTTATTCAATTCGAAGTAATAAAATTTTTTCACCTCTTAGGGAAACTTTTCACCTCGTTTCAAAATTGCTGATTGTAGCATTTAACTGCAACCTTAATTCCATTCTTATACAGGATATCAACATAGATCGTTTTCTGAACCATGTGCAATTTCCATTTTAATTTACAACCAAAAGAAAATGCTCCTCAAAATAGCTAAATTGGTGCAACAATTTTATTCCATAATAAATAATCTTTCATAAAACATTCATTCGGTTTCAAGTAAATAAACCCTTTTTCGACGAAGGTAAACAATTTCCTCCATTTTAAAACTTATTATTTCTTATTTAAGTCTAATGATATCTGCACTTTTCATACAGAATATCAAAATATAATGTACGATGAACGCAATTAAGCTGACGATAACTTTTAACAAACAAATTTTCAAGTCAATGTACTATGTACAAGGCTCATCTATGATTCACAGCACAAAAGGCTCCTGATAATATCTCATTCTATTTAGAAATTTTGTAAACAATTTTACGGGAAAGGTAAACATATTTCTCTATTCACTGTCGTATCTAAATATAGTGTTAGTTGTATCGTTGATAAATAGTATCAAAACAGAATGTCTGCCAAACTCAAGTATGTAAATGAATACATTTAGAGACAAAACAAAGTGTCAAATCAAATGTATTTATACACTGCAAAAGAGGAACTATTGTTTTTACTGTACAATACTGGTAGCCGAGGTTCCAATCATTATATCATTATTTTTACGTTCTTTTGTGCTGTAGTTTGATTTCATAACTTCGTGTTCATATGTGGATTATTTAATTTAAGGATCTTGAGGTTTTCACGGTAGAATCATATATTTTTTTCCCTTTTTGGCAGTTGTCGAATATAATAATAACCTTACATGCATTTTGTGTATCGAATATGACATGAAACGTATGGCAAAAGCAACTTCTTGAAAGTATATAAAACAAAATAACGGTCAGATCAATGCACTAAGTGCAATAGTTTGCATGAAAAAAAAAAACCTTTTTTTATATCAAACTAGCTTATAACCCGGCGTTGCCCGGTATTGCATTATGTTTAACTTATTTCATGCTAAAATGAATTAGGTGAGCTTTGAATTGATAACACAGGCCAACAAAAAAACCTTTTTGAAAACTTTTTTAATTTTAATAGCTGATCTTGATAGATTTTTATGTGCTGAATCCAAATCTGCTTGTAGTTTTTATGTATCACCCTTAGTTTCCAAGCAAAATGTATTTTATTATATAGTCTAATACCCATTTACAGTATATAGGGAAATCAATGAAACACTGTAGAATCGTAAAAATGGTTTGTATTTACAGTAAAATACTTGGAATAGTAATTTTATGTGATGATACAAGGTTCACTTGTCAACTGGAATTGCTTTATATTTTCTTTCCCTTTTTTCCTTGAAGCTTCTTGTGTAGCTTTTCCTGCGATGAATAGCTTGCTGAACTTCCCGGTGAAGTGACCAACAGTAATCCCCCATCATGTTGTAGCATGTGTTTCAGCAGTGCTGCCAACATCATCTTTGTTCATTAGACCTATTTTTTCATGTTATCTTAACTATGAAAAAGCTGTTAAATTCTAAAAATGTTTCTTTATTTCATGAATGTAACTATAAAATGTGAATAAATGGTGGGTGATACAACTTTTTAAGCATCATATTTGGATTCAGCAACCTAAACAACATAAGAATAAGGTATTTTCATTAAAAAAGTTTTTTCATCGTTGGCCTGTGTAATTCATTGTTAATCGTAATCTTTGTTGGAAAATACTCATATTTAAATGTGTTAAATATTATCAATTTTTATGCTTAAAGGCTTTTGAGAAAAAAAATTTAAATTTTGAGCTTTTTAATTTTTTTTTTTTTTTAATTTCAAACCCTACCTATGCATCAAAGAATCTATGTGCCAAGTTTGATGAAAATCCGACGAAAACTGTGAATTTGTATAAGGAACAAACATACAAACAAATATACATACATACATCCATTTATATAGAGACAGATTTCCAGTAGTGCGGTTAAACTTCCTTATGTCATTGCTGCAAAATTATATGGATCTGAGTAAATATCTTCAATTGCATGTAGCAATGTGTTTAATACAGAATTTGATATTCCTCAATATTTTTTAAGTAAGAAATTGGCTACCGTTGTTCTAATAGTGATGAAAAGTTTCCATATGATATCCTAATAGTGTATGAGAACTTTTTTCCATGTGGGTCAATCTATCTCTGGGGTCAATCATTACATAAATTTTTAAATAACATCGTTTTTTCAATAATTTTAAATTTTCGAATCGGAAATTATTATCCTAAATTCTAACAGTTCAGAAAATTTGGCACATGGTAACTTCAGAGCGTGTGCAAATTTTTAACTTTTTTAGAACTAAAGATTGTTTTTAAAAATATAGAAAAAATGATAAAATTAACTATTTTTGTACAATGAACAGCCATAGAGGTAACTGAAGTTTTTGACCCACATCAATAAAAAAATTTTACGCAATCTAAGAATGCAAATGGAAACTTTTTGGCACTGTTAAAACTATGGAATATAATTTCTTTTTCAAAAAATGAAGAGCACTGGGAAAAAAAACGGTAAAATTAACAAACAACTTTCCCGCACTATTGGAAATGTGAAATCCATTTTTTGTCGATGAACCCTAATGTGCAATAAACATCTTCAGTTCACAACCAAAAAAAATGCTTCGTAGAATATTATAACTGAAGGGCTTGGGAGATGAAGGGGTTGTGTGACAAAACAGAAATTGCTAGTAATTAAAGTTCAAAGTTTTATTGTTGTAACTTTTTTGTTTTCTGGTTTGTTTTTTGGTTCGTATGAAATTGGTCTAATGACGTCTACTTTTGATGTACTAAGTTTTATTTGCTTACTTGCATCTATTGCTTAAAATTGTCCAGAGTGTTTATTTTTTTAAATGTAACATAGCCCTTTCATCCCCTTATCTTAAGTGATATTCTTCAGAGACCTTTTAAAGTAAACCATTTTTGTTTCAGTGCCTAAAAGCATTCTAATTGTCTTAAATTGATCTTGCAGAAGTAGTCGATGCTTTGATCCTAAAATATTTTCCTTTACATAATTGCCCACACTGCAAAATTTGAACTGCTGCTTTTACAGTATAATACTGGAAGCCGAGGTTCCAATTTAAAACTTTGAACTGCACAGTAATAAACAGTAAAACGAGCAATTTTACAGTTTATTGCTGCAAATTTAGAAATTTTCCAGTTTATTGCCCTAAACTTTGCTTGTATTATACTGTAAAAACAACACTATAATACTGGCAGCAGAGGTTCCAGTTTGAATCTATAAAATGCAAAGTAATAAACTGTCTAACTAGCAATTTTACAGTTTATTACTGTAAAATTAACAATTTTGCAGTTCAGTACTGTAAAGTTAGCCATTTTACAGTTTAGCACTGTAAAATTAGCAATTTTTGCAGTTTATTACGATAAGATTAGCTGTATTGTACTGTAAAATAACATTTATTTTTGACAGTGTACTTTTTTTTCTAACAGCAAAAAAAAAGTATGTCTCTTCCTTCCTTTAGGAAAGTTACGACCAAATCTTTCACAAACTAGAATACAAAATACTTTTTTTCAATATCATTTAATATTTAAGATTTTTTTTAAAGTTGTTTTTCTTAAGAACTCTCTTAGTAGTATCATTAAAAAAAATTTATTGTTTCATTTATAACTATATTAAAGAGACTATACTTTTGAAAAAAAATTACACTTCATATAAACTTAATTTTTAAGATAAAAAATTCTTCCATACATCATATTTCAACATTTGGAGCATTTCTTCTCTGGTTTTACAATATATATAAACTTTGTGAATAAGTTATTACTGATAAAAATTTTTGCGTAAACAAATTTCTTGACATTTCACTTAAATGCGTAATGTGCAAACTAAAAAGCAATGCTAAGAAAGCTTTTGGAACCGTTTCACTTCATGAAAGATATTTTCTCGGTCAATTATTTGATTTCAAATGCTTTATGTTTAAAAAATATAATTAATATTTTCACCTTGATTTTGGTGAGCTCTCACTTAATATTTTAATTTATACGCTAAGTATCCTGATAAAAGCCCAGATGTTAATTAAACACAGAAAACGGGTTATCTTCTGAAGTTCGGTAGCTATATGTTACGGGTTTACTGTTGAATGTGAAAAATACCAGCTACTGGAGAGTGCTCTTGAAAAACAAAAAACATTTAGAAATGTAGCTAATGAAGTTTCAGGTCATATCATTGAATCACCCACTCAAAAGTAGAAGCTTTTAAGCGATTGGAGAAAATAGAAAGGGTTCTCATGGCACTGCGAAACTACTTCCCAGGTTAAAAACTAGATTTTATTCGAATTTATTCTAAAAGAAACTCGATTTAATGTATGTTTAATAACAAACCCATGCTTGATTAAGTATGACATTGAATTTGTTTACTTCAGTTTTTTTTTACAATTTAATTTACCTTTCTGCGTATTTTAATTTAATTTATCATATGTTGTTAAGTTTTATAAGTATTCTAAAAAAAATTTATATTTAACCCATTAACGCCTAGCGTCCATTTTTAGGGAGGGTCCAAAAGAGGGTCTGAATTTCACCAAAATGAACATTTCGACCAAATAATAGTGTTCAATTAGTACCTTGGTATTGTTTTAATTCGTTATTAACAGATTGCAGCCCATAACCATTGTAAAGTGTGTTATGTAGCAGTTTTGATATGATCTTTATCAAAAATGACATCGTTCACAATCTCAAGAAAAAAGCTAAGTTTTCAAAGTTATTCCCAGCTTCACAGTTTATGTTAATTGCTGATTTTATTTCTTCTTATAAAATGCCTTTTTAAATATTATATCGTAGGCAGAAAAAAATTTCAGTAAAATAAGTATGTACCCTCTGGGGTCTATCGTAACTTTTAAGGGACGATTTCTCTTTCCTTAATAAAAAAATTATTTTTAACATATTTTTTTTCCTGTCCATTAAACACTATTTGTAATCAGTATACAAAATCTCCTTGGGAAAAAAATGTCAGGCATTAATGGGTAATCTGCTTATAATAACTGATATGTTTTTAATTTTTATAAAGTACATCGCTTGAAACTAAGATATAACCTACTTTCATGTGAGAATTCAGAGAAAAGCTTGTGAAAATAACTCAAACAAAGAAACTTTGATAAATATTCAGTAAAAAAATATCTCGAAATTCACTAATAAAAGAAAAAAATAGTCAATAAATTCAATAAAGAGGTTACAAAAGAAATGAAAGTTTACTTACGAAGGAGAAATTTCTATCGGTCTACCTCTTCCTAATGAGATTTCCAAGCATTATTCAATGAAGGAAAAATGTGTTTTGAGAAGGTGTTCGTTCAGAGCTAAACGAGCCTATTTCTCGCATGGCAAGGTAGATTTTCTAAAACGGCAGGATTTCTCTCTCGTTACCTCTAGACAGGAAAACATTTCAAATTAACTTCGTTTGGAGTTAAGGTCATGTTGATATTAAAAAAAAAAGTGTTTGTTTAAAAAAACGCAATTGAGTCAATTTAGAAAAGATGTCAAATGCACTTCCTTTAGAAAAGTATCAAGCTTTATTTTAAATTTAAACAAATATGTTAGACTTGTTTATATTAGGTGTTATAGAAATTATCTTACAACCCTTTAAAAAAGGTTACCCCCTCTAAACGGGTAAAATTTCATCAAACAAAGGGGTGGCCGGTTAGAAAGTTTTATTGTAGCATTTTTAAAATTACTTTCGATACTATCCGCTGAAAAGCCGTCCATAGAACGCAGTAGGGGAATGTGGGGGTAAAGTGAAATGCTAAAATATTTTCTCAGTTTCCAGCGCCACCTATCCAGCAGTATTTTAATTAGGTTGCTAAACATATAGTTGAGTAGTATACTCCAAAGAGCAATGAAAAAAATTTTACTAGCCATTTTCAAAATTTGATATCTTTGTTGTAATTTTCGTGGTTTTTCAATTATTTCTTGTAAGTATGAAATAAAAAACATTTTTAATAATCATTTTAACTATTAATTGAGATCTAGTGATGTGCAGTGCAGGCCTTATTTAGTTTATATTTGGCATTTTTTGATTTTGAATGCTCAGTGTAATTCGTCCAGTTCACGCGAGGCAGAGTGGATTCGGCAAAGTGAAACAGATCCTTTCGTTTACTTATTCATCCATTTATTAAATCGCGTACTTATTTCTTCATTTATTTTTTTCCATTCTTTTACATAATTATTTACTTATTTACTCATTCATTGTCTCATTTTCTTAATAATTCTCTACTGTATTCACTCATTTATTTTTTCTCACGTATTAATTCATTTATTCATGTACTTACTTATTCGTTTATGCTGTATTTTTCATTAATAATTATTTCTTTCATTTATTTACTCATTCATTTGATGAAAACTACTGTTAATCGTCGAATAGAAAATTTTTCATAACAAAGATATTTTCTTTTTCACTTTGCCCCACGATTTTTTAAGGTGAAAATTTTCCACATTTCTTTGAAAGCACAAAATAACTGCCAAAGAAGAAAAATAATATTTCAACGAAACTTGTATCACAAAATACATTATTCATTCTTTATGCACAATTTTTTTAGAACAGATTTCCCATTTGTTCCTTTTGAAGCAGGTGAGTAAACTTAACTATTTCACTTTGCACCACATTCCCCTACTACTGTCGAAATCAATTCAAAAACTGCTATATGAAGGTTATTACTAAATGTTGTATCGCTTAAATAAATTTCAAATTTTTAATCCAACGTTTTTTAGCACTAATAAGCAGGGATACTGCAGACACGTGTTTCAGCGTTACAAAAGCTTTTGTTGGATGTCTGTGCATCCATAAGCTCCCAATTTTTCGCATTGAAAAAAGCGTTCCTTTTAACGCCGAAACACGTGTCTGCAGTATCCCTGCTAATTAGTGCTAAAAAACGTTGGATTAAAAATTTGAAATTTATAATTTGCACTAAGGTAACCATTTTCTTCATCGTTTAAATGGTTTGGGTTAAGACCTTAGGGCTAAAGTAGCCTGCGTTTACGGTAGTGCGGTTGATTCTCTTAACCTATTGTCGCGACAGAACTTCGTGTGAAATTGCTATAATCTGAGAAATAAAAAGTCGTATTATAGCAGTTGATTAGTAGCCCATTGTAACAGGTATGAAATCTGTATAAAAAATACGTTGGAATCAACAACAGTAATTCAGATTAAAGATGGGCCGAAGTCTCGGTCAAGTCTAAGCTTCAACCATTTCACCAAACCTTCGGTCTGGCCAAAGCATGAGGTGTAACATTCCGCTGCTTCGGCCTAGAATAATTTATGTTGTAAATTTTTATTTTACAACCATAATTCCATAAAATATTGCCCCTTAAGCTATACACTGTAATGAAACATACTAAAACATAGAAGAAAATTACATTTAAATTAACTGATTGTGTGTACTGAGACCGTGTAATCAGAAACTGTTCAATAATTAACAGTGTATTATATTTCAGTCGAAAATTCTTCTGAACTAAATAAATTAAATTATATTTAGTTAATATTCCATGACCAACTTAAGTTGAATTAAAATAAAGCTAGTGAAACGTGGCTTTCTCACACATTTCTAGCGTTGATACTTAGATATAAAAGTAACAAATTTTTAACATTTTCCAGGCCAGGAATTTTTGGAGGACATATTTCATTTAATGAAATTATAGGTATAAAAGTTCAGTTTTTTTTTTTAATTTATTAATATGTTTGACAAAATTTAGTACATTTTCTCGATATTAATGAAGATTGTTAATAATAGCCCATGTTTTCAAACATCCCGAGAATAAACAAAATGTAAATTGAAGCTGAATTTTTATTTATTTTACTAAGCCTCAAATAAAAAGACAGTTCCCAGAGTATAGTATCGTATTGCATGTATTATACGTTCAATGCTAAAACTTCAATTTGTACAGCAGCCGAAGCTTCGGCATTTGGCGCTTCGGGCCATCTCTAATTCGATAGTACTATAATTTCATAACAAAAAATAACTCAAAAAAAATACAGGCGAGTAAAAATAAGACAGTTCAGGATTTTTTATCACTACTGCAAGTACACTCTTTACGTTTGTTAATCGCTTGTTTCAGAAAAGGCATGAGTCACTTTGTTAATTTATAAAATGGAGTAATCAATGATTTTTCTGTAACTTGATGAAAATGAATCGATCGGTGCAGAAAGAATGATAAAAATAAGTGGTTTTTCAAAAAGACTTGATGTCACAGTCTTTACTTAGTTGCGAAAAATACACAATGGTCGAACTTCTTCCCCTGTTGCTTTCGACAAGTTATCTTTACAAAATCGCGTCTGATTCTCTAGCATGATACACGTTCGTCACGTGACACTCGGAAACGATATCGGATTAATCAGAGACGTACAATAACCGTATTCAATGTCGTTTCTACGTTCAGCACGATTTTATTATTCTTTCACACCAAAAAACTGAGAAAATTAAATTCTGAAAGAATTCGTAGTTTTTTTTTTGTTCTTTTTTTGTATCAAGAAAGAGAAATATTTTGTTGATGAAAATAGAATTCCTTTCCTCCTACACTTAAAGTCAACAAAAGTTTAATTGATTAAATGAATCATAGTGAAACAACTTCAAAGCAAAATAATACTGCAAGAAACTTTTTTGTGAGGGGTACAGGGGTTTTGAAAGATTATCTATGTGGAAAATATTTTGAATAAACTTCAAGATCACTATTGGCTGTTTTTGCATCTGGCAACGTTTAAAACTTATCTCAACAAGATACTAAAACCTCTATTCCTTTGGAACTTTTCCTGCACCGCAAAAAATAAGCCGCTGTTTTACAGTAATTTGACAGTTTTTTGCTGTAAAATTACTGTAAACGTAGCTGTATTATCTGCAAGAACAACATTTATTTTTTACAGTGTATGACAAATGATCAGTTTGCTTGTGTTTTGTGATCATTTTCTTACAATAACGTTGGCGGTCTTTTAAGTATCCAAAATTTCCTTTCATTCTGGCAACTCTCCTTTGGTGACTAGAAACGGATACAAGGGAGGAGCGATGGGTTAATCCCCCCACCCCCTCTCTTGAGGGACTCACCACTGGAATTTTTTCAATATTGAAGTTCAAAAAAGGTATTTTTAGACTATTTTGATGAGAGTAGAAGGAAGGTTTAGGGACCCCCAGACTGCATTTCGCAATTGAAGAAAAACATATGAGACCAACATTTTAAAACTTTACGTATCTCTTAAAATGTGTTGTAAAAGATACGTAAGAAAATCAATCGCCCCTCCCTCAAAAAAGTACTACTCTGTAAAAAATACATGTTGTTTTTACAGTATAATATAGCTAATTTTACAGTAATAAACTGTAAAATTGATAATTTTACAGTAGTAAACTGTAAAATTGATAGTTTACAGTAATAAACTAAAATTGCTAGTTTACTGTAATAAACTGTAAAATTGATAGTTTTTTGTTGATTACAATGCATTTTACAGTTTTAAACTTTAACCTCTGCTGCCAGTATTTTACTGTTTTTTACAGTATAATACAGCTAATTTTATGGTAAGATTGCTAAATTTTACAGTAGTAAAAAAATTGCTTAAAAATTGCTAGTTTTACACTTGATTACTATGCTTTTACCGTTTTAAACTTAAACCTCAGCTGCTAGTATTATACTGTAAAAGCAACATTTCTTGTTTTTCGCAGTGTTGATTCACCCTCGCTGGTGGCAAAGAGTCTGTTTACAATACTCAAAAAATATTTAGCTAAAATATTCTTGCAAAAATGAAAGATTGATGAATAGGAATTTAGTAATTAAACAAGTACCTTTTAAAATACACGGAGAATCAGGTACATTCGTAGTCAAAAAGCAGGTCAGTACTGAATAAATTTGCCACGATACGCAACATTTTTTCTAAATATTCTAATTCTTCCGTAACTCTCATGTTACCGTCCCTTCAACAACTTACAAGGACTTCGTTTAATTGATATTTGATCAGTGTCTACATGAGTTCTTTCGCAATTTTTCCACCTGAATGCCCCCACTCGATAACAAGAAATCCTTGCATCTTGTAACCATGGCAACTTTATCATTCAGTCTTCTTTTTTTCCTGATACTTTCATTCAATCCCTCTCTATATAGGGTCGATTTTTTCGCTTCTCCGGGATTCTCCGCAGGCTGTGAAACACGGATTTTATTAACTTTTATCTTCCTTTCTTG
>JAXGGA010004437.1:0-88490 GCA_038373865.1 Uloborus plumipes | reverse complement strand
AACATCAAAACACATTTTATCAAAGAAAGAAATAAAATCGTTCGTTAATAAAATGTCTCGAATTTCATTTTTAATCCGTTGCCAGTTAATAAATATGAATAAAGAATAAAATGCTCTCGTGAATGAAAAATTTTTGTTAACAAAAAACATCGTCTGCCAAAAAAACAATAATAATAAATTAAACAAAACAAATAAATAAATAAACAAAAAAATCGTCTGCCCAGTCAGTCATTTTTTCTGAGCCCGCATTTCCGCCGTGTTTGCGGAGTTAGAGTCGGAATCAGAGTCCTCACAGAAGATTATTCAGAAAAGTACTTTACAATACATTATTTATCAAAATCATTTTCTTAAAGTTAGTTTGAAGGAAATCTGCCTTTAAGTTCAGAATCAACATTCAATTAAAATTTCCCCGTAGGCGCTCATGTTAAAAAATTTTCTGACCGGTTCATCATTGAACGAAAAATGGTTCAAATTGAAAAGTGAAATATGGGAATGAGTCTCTCCGAGATCTTTCGAACAAAGAAAAGTTTATTCAATTCGGACGGTTCACTTAAAAGTTATTGGGTGGGGAAAGGTTGTTTGAACGGTGCAATGTTGAACGAAAAAATGTTCAAATTGAAAATTTAAATACGGTAATGAAGTATCCTTGCCGAGATCTTTCGAACAAAAAAAAAGTTTGTTTAAATCGGACTGTTCACTCAAAAGTTATTAGGGGTGGGAGCTTGTTTGAACGGTTCAATGTTGAACGAAAAATTGTTCAAATCGAAAATGTAGATAAGGGAATGAAGTATCCTTGAAAAGATCTTTCGAACAAAAAAAAGTTTGTTCAAATCGGGCAGTTCTCTCAAAAGTTAGCATCGCGGGACAGGTTGTTTGAACGGTTCAAAGTTGAACCAAAAATTGTTCAAATCGAAAAATCAAATATGGGAATGAGCTGTACTCGCCGAGATCTTTCCAACAAAAAAAAGTTTATTCCATTCGGATGATTCACTCAGAAGTTATTAGGTGGGGAAAGGTTGCTTGAACGGTTCAATGTTGAACGAAAAAATGTTCAAATTGAAAATTTAAATACGGTAATAATGTATCCTTGCCGAGATGTTTCGAACAAAAAAAAGTTTGTTTAAATCGGACTGTTCATTCAAAAGTTATTAGGGGTGACAGCTTGTTTAAACGGTTCAATGTTGAACGAAAAATTGTTCAAATCGAAAATGTAGATAAGGGAATGAAGTATCCTTGAAAAGATCTTTCGAACAAAAAAAAGTTTGTTCAAATCGGGCTGTTCACTCAAAAGTTAGCATCGCGGGACAGGTTGTTTGAACGGTTCAAAGTTGAACCAAAAATTGTTCAAATCAAAAAATCAAATATGGGAATGAGCTGTACTCTCCGAGATCTTTCCAACAAAAGAAAGTTTATTCCATTCGGATGATTCACTCAGAAGTTATTAGGTGGTGAAAGGTTGCTTGAACGGTTCAATGTTGAACGAAAAAATGTTCAAATTGAAAATTTAAATACGGTAATAATGTATCCTTGCCGAGATGTTTCGAACAAAAAAAAGTTTGTTTAAATCGGACTGTTCATTCAAAAGTTATTAGGGGTGACAGCTTGTTTGAACGGTTCAATGTTGAACGAAAAATTGTTCAAATCGAAAATGTAGATAAGGGAATGAAGTATCCTTGAAAAGATCTTTCGAACAAAAAAAAGTTTGTTCAAATCGGGCTGTTCACTCAAAAGTTAGCATCGCGGGACAGGTTGTTTGAACGGTTCAAAGTTGAACCAAAAATTGTTCAAATCGAAAAATCAAATATGGGAATGAGCTGTACTCGCCGAGATCTTTCCAACAAAAAAAAGTTTGTCCAAATCGGACTGTTCGTTCAAAAGTTATTAGGGGGGGACAGACAGACCGACCGACCGACTGACACACAAATTCCCCATCTCAATACCCTACTTTCAAATTTTTAATTTTTCGATATTCATTTTACCTTTTTATTTTTTTAACTTGGCGATATTTTTTTCGACTTGGCGATATTTTTTTAACTTGGCGATATTTTTTGGACTTGGCGATATTTTTTTAGATGCATTAAGCTACTTTTCATACTTTTTTCGTCTTTCTTTTATTTTTAATGGGAAAGTAGGCTAAAAACTAGAATCTTCAGGCAAAATTTAAACCACAGGAGGGGGTTTAAATGTCTCCTACGAATGCTAGAGAAAATCTTCGTGGATTAGTTGAAAGTAAAAGTAGATTATATCCTGAAGTTTGTATCTGTATTTTTTACTGAGTACTAGGAAAGGAATGTATTGGTTGGAAGATTATATGGAAGATAACATTTGCACAGCCAACATTGAAAGATGAAAATTAGAGAGACTTAGTACGAATAAATTTAATCACTGCAGAAATTTCAGTGCGCCAGAATTTTAAAATATAATTAGAGATTTCTAAAACTTAGCCTGTCTATGATCCAAAATTCGGATAGTGAGATAATACTTATAAAATAATAATAATTATAAATAATAAAAAAAAATCTGTATAAGTTTGGGTTTTTCAACAATAAGAAAATTAGGAAGGTAAAAATTGAGGGCGTTCTGAAAAAAATACGAACCATTTTACCGCATTTTTAGGGAAATTAATTTTTTTAAAGTAGGAAGATAAAATAAGCATGTTTAAGAAATGATCCAACTTAGACAATTTTCCTCTTCATGTATGATAAGGTTTCGCTTTTTGATTGTGACCGTTTTAAAGTAAGGATTTTTCCGTTGACACTGAAAATCCCCTTTTTGGGGGAATTTTGCTGTTTTAATGAAAATTTGGGAGATATTTTATTTCGTTCATAAGGGAATTCGGGAGAAGATATAAAAATTCGGTAGTTTGTCGAACGAAGCGTGAGAGTTAACAGCTATGCATTTTGGTTTACCTCTGTAAAGAATCAAGCGCAAGAGGGAAAGAGAGTGCAAAATTATTAAAGATAAAATTACCTCTAATGATGATCCCAACACAAGCATTGCATCAGATTCAGTAAGTTTGTCATAAATATCATTCACTTTTTCCTTAGGCACATTTTCTCCAAAGAAAACGACATCGGGTTTTAAAATACCCCCACATTTAGCACAATCAGGAACTATAAATCTTTCAGTAAACGAAGGATCTAAATCTACATCTGCATCTGGTCTGATTTCTGTTGCTTCGGCTCTGAAATCTGGGTTTATTTCTGCTAGCTGCGACTGAAATAGAAATCGTGAAAAGTGGTTATTACATTTTAAGCATTTAACTACATAAGATGTGCCATGAAGTTCAATAACATTTTCGGAGCCAGCTTTGTGGTGTAAACGATCCACATTTTGGGTAATTAAGCAAGAAATTCGTCCCCTTTTTTCCCAATTCGCCAAACATGCATGAACTTCGTTTGGTTCGATTGAGGAAAATCTCTTCCAACCGACATAATTTCTAGCCCAATAACGTTGTCTGATTTTATGCGAAGAAATAAAATCTTGATACTGAACTGGTCGATTTGGGCTGCGATCATACAAACCGACACCTTTAGATCGATAATCCGGCAATCCACTTTCCGTGGATATGCCAGCACCTGTTAAAATAAACAGTTTGTTGTGACCATCAACGAACTTCTGAAGCTGAAAAACATCTGCATTCGATGTAGGATCGTGATTTGGAACGAAAGCGAATCGACTGAAATATCTACGAAAAGCATTTTTGTTCAAATTTCGTATTGAGACGCTCATGAACATCATAATTTCACAAACATGTGTTTAATCTTATTTGTTAATATTTAAATAACAGGTTAGCAAACACGATCTTTCATACTCAGAAAGCATACCGCAAGATTTATTATTGTAAACAAACAGTATGATGTAACTGCAGTTACAGTTACTTTAACTATTTTTGACAGATGAAGAACAAACCAAAAGTTACTCGTTTTTGTTTTGAGCAAGTATATTAATATTTGTAATAAGTTTTTAACTGGACAATAGATTAATATAATTGTTAAAAGTGTTGGTTGAAAAATTCTACTTGGAGTTCAACGGGAATACAAGCTTTAAAAAACTATTTTAAAGACTTTTACATGAAAACAAGAGTTAATGAAAGTTAATATGCTGAAAAAGATATGTAAATGCGTTATTACATTTTGTTAGTAGCATAATACTTCACGGTGCCACGCCCATTTTTGAAACTCTGCATTTCATGTAACATGTTATGCAGAATCAATTGTAGATGTCGCTTTATGCTCAGCAACCGGCTGTGCTGACAGAAAATCGATGAAAAATTGTGCTGTGTTGGTTTCAATAATGTGTGTGGTGAAATTTTATAATTTATATGGTGATTAGTCCACAAATATTACGAAAATATTTGCTCTGTGAAATTATAAACTTATAAAGATTACCAAATATGACGAAGGATAGACTTGCAGCTCTGAAAGCGGTAAGTGTATTCGATATCTGATTAAAGTTCTGGCACATTTAATATTGCCGGTTATTTAAGATTTGAACAGACTGTAGGGGTCTTTTCCCTGAAAAACTTAGTGATTCAAAAATTCCTTAAGGGGACTATTTTTTAATCCAGTGAAATACACAGTGCGAAATAAAGCTCATTTGAGAAACAGCAAGTTTTACTTTTCGTTGCTGTGTCAGGTTTACAGGACTATAAACTGGTTTTAAATTTGTTTTCTATTCAAAATCAAACCTACTTTTTTAAATTTCAAGCCTGATCGTTTAAAGTTTCGGTTTTAGTTTGATAGTTGATCAATATTATGAGATTTTAATTTATAAAATATGCAGTGACTTTTTTCGTGTTTTTAGTTTCACTTTGTGTATACATTTTTTGCCTTATTTTAAAATAATTATGTGCAGTGCATTCATACTTTAAAAACTTGAGAAAGCTAAACTTTGTTTAGGTAGTCCCGATTTAAAAAGCAATTTCGTTTGAGTAGTATGAATTCGATATTTTATAATTACCTTTTATTTTGTAT
Organism: Uloborus plumipes; assembly: GCA_038373865.1. NCBI lineage: Eukaryota > Metazoa > Arthropoda > Arachnida > Araneae > Uloboridae > Uloborus > Uloborus plumipes. The sequence continues at coordinate 83,514 of JAXGGA010004437.1, read as the reverse complement.
GAGGCTTAATTTAAATGTATCAAAAAATTATTTTAACCGATGTAATATGTGTTAAAAATTTCAGAGCATGCAATTTTATGTTTCTAATACTGAAAATATCACTAGGTCCGCTTTTCTACTTTTCCTTTGTTATCTGATAAGAAATTAAATGAGTAGTTTGATTTTATATCACAAGTTTCATTGACTATTTCTCATCATGTTGGAGTGTTTTAAAAAACTGGAATTTATTGAATTTTTCTATATTAATTTTTTAAACAACCATATGAAGTGCACAAATCTGTACCTCAGAACCAGACTAACGTAAGTCCATTTTCGTCATTTTTCGGTAGAGGGGAAAAACGATTGTCGAATACATTGTTTTTCCCCTCTACTGAAAAATGACGAGAATGGACTTACGTTAGTCTGGTTCTGAGGTACAGAAATGTGCTCTGGAGTACGTTCCACATTACTAAAACAATTTCTGTTAAAATTTTAACAACAACTAATATCCAATATTGTAACTAACCTATGCTGTTTTGTATATAAAATGAAGCATAAAGTTTTAAAATTAATGTAACTTACTAAATTAAACCAGGTAATCGAATTGACCAACTTTTAATTTTATACTATTTTTGCCTGAACCATCTATTTATTCTCTTATGATTCCTTAAAAATCTGCACAACTTGGTTCTTCATCATCTTCGCTGTTGCTATAATTAGAATATTACTTTTCTAATTTGGAGGAAAGTTTTTGTTTTCGTGGGTTTTCTAGAAGTCGATTAACGTACCTCAAGTGTTTATGATCTGAAAAATGCTGTCATAAAGTTTTATTTTATGACCCCCCCCCCCCCCCAAAAAAAAAAAAAATCCTACAAATAACCATAAGCTAAAATGCTCTACAAGAGGAGTTAAATTTATTGCTTCATTCTTCATGAAAACCGTTTTAGAAAATAAGCTACCTACTTTTGAAACTTGCTCAGCACTGTCAAAATTACTATAAAATTTGTATTTGTTTGTTTTTTCAATATAACTGGCTATTGTGGCATTTGTTGGTCATAAATTAAAAAGATATTAATAGTTTTAAAATTTGCGAGATTGGTCAAATATGTCCAGTAGTTCAATGAACCCAGGCTCCTCATACATCTATACTGTCATAATATCCGATTTCTTTTGTTTTTTACTGTCAAAAACAGTCATATATTGCGATACCAAGGGCGTATTCAAAAATTTTTCAAGGGAAGGGCAATTGATTTTGCTTACTTTGTGCTATGCATACTGGTTTGCAGTTATTGATCACAAATTATTCAGACTTCAATTCTAAAACATTTTCGCTGGAGAGCTCCAAACCTTCTTTCCCAACTTCATTAAAGCTCGTATGAAATGAAATGAATTAGATGAGAGAAAGGGGCTTAAAACGAACCAAGCACGGCGACCAGACGTCTAGTGTGCTAGAAAGCTCGTATAAAATTGTATTTTTAGAACTTCAATATCGAAAAATTTCTGGGAAAGAGAGCCCCAAGGGAGGGGCGATCGCTCCTTTCGCCCTTCCGTGTATCAGCCCATGTGTGATACTGATATTCTGCTTTGTATGTGTAAAAATATTAGGAAACAATGTTGCCATTTTGATGTCAAAAACATCCAACAAAAAGTTGGATTAATCTGTCAAAAACTGATTTAAATCAAGTTCTGAAGTTTTACAATATCTTTGTGCTATTGATGTAGAGAAAATTACAACGTTAAGGAGGTACGAATAAGCAGGGATACTGTCAAATGCTGACTGTTCAAAGTCAAAAACTTTGAAAAACTGATAATTAATTGCGCTGAAAAGTGATGTTTTAAAACGTGTTTCTATTGTAATCAGCTTTCTTAATATTATAGTTTATATATATACTTTTATGTCATTTAGGTTATAATCGGGTAACTGTAATCAGGGCCGTAACGAGGGTTTTACCAACACAATTGTCGTGAAAAATATATGATAAATGAAATTTAATTTTGTTTTACATTCTATTGCTTTTTGTTAGATGCTTAAGGGGCATAAATATTTAAAATAAAATAGTTACACATATTTCCAATGAAGGAAAAAATTTTGATGTGTATGAAGTATCTTCCCCAGTTAAAGTATTGTTGTGTATGAAATTTTGTTTGCTTGCAAAAACTACAACAAAGATAAATACTGCAGATAAATGAATTGATTTGTCCTATCATTCAATAATGATAATATCACTTTTCAAATGAAATTGAAAGGGAAATAAGAAAATTAAAAATAATATTCTTTTTTTGCAAAAAGGGCATTAAAGAGCATTTTTTGAAATAGTTTTGAAAAGTTTCGGAGGGGTTTCTGAACCTTTAAAACCCACCCCTAAAATACGGCCCTGACTAATATGAAACATTTTCAAGCTATCGCTAAACATGTTAATTATAGTCAGTGTTTTAAATAAATGCTTGTTAGGCATACAGTCGAGTCTCGATAACTCAAAGTTCTAAGGGACGGGCTAAAAGCTTTGAGTTATTGGAAGTTCAAATTATAGGAAGTTTCCATAGCTTTTTCAAGAGTCGGGAGAATCAATGAACATTTCGAGAAAAAATTAATATTCAAGTTGTATGGCTTTGAGTTATCAAGACTCAACTATTTTGGGACTAAGTATTTTATTTTAGCTCACATATATCCATATCTATGGGGCCAAATTCATCACATGAAATTTTAAATCTCATTCATTTTCATTGTGATCCACAATCGATACAAAGGAATCGAAAGATAGTTTTCTGAAATTTTTGCACTCTAAATATACAGGGAGACCACAAGGGAAGGATCTAATCTCAAAAAATCATACATTTGAAGTTGCAGTCTTTCAATTTTTTAACCCACAGAGAGAGAGAGAGAGAAAATGAGGTCTTGATTCAGGAGGGGGTGATTACTAGAGTATGAGCATGAGCATATAAATCAGGAAAAACAAGCGAAAAGGAAGTAGCAAAATGAACTTCCTCTGTAAGTGTAAATATTCAAGCAAATATAGGGTTTTCTGATGGGGAGGGGGGAAGGTCTCTTTTGAAATGTAAAAAAAAAAACAAGCTTTTACTTTCAAAATAAATCAGCATCGTAATATTTCTTTATATTGAAGAAGATTATTTGGCTTTAAGGGTCGTTAAATATATTTCAAAAGAGCTGTATGAGAACTTTTTTATAAAAAAAATTACTAGGACCTTTTCCTTTTTCAGTGCCTCTTCCAAAAACTATTTATGTATTTGCCCCTGCGATTGGAGGCCTGTCGCAATGCATTTTTGGGGGCCAGCTCGTTTAAAGTAATTTTTTTTTCTTTTGCAGTTTCATATCCCTTTCAATGCCCTTATGTTGCGAGTGCTCCTCCCAGTTCCAACATTTGTGACATGGTAAATCTGCCACTGTTAAGTCCTTTAGCAGTTAAAACAGAAGCACATGGTCTCAACGACCTTTGAAAAATGAATATAACAAAACCTCTTTCCAGTATTGGATCCCTAGTTTTTGTTTGTGCTGGGACCCCAAAGGTCAAAATCGATTCCTGTTTACAGTAGTAAAAGATAAGATAGAGAGAAAAAAATAGTTGGGAGCACCTTTTTTCTTTTTTTCAAACATATTTTTAACTTTTAGATTTCTCCGGGGACGCTCAGAACCTTGGGGCCCCCTAGGTAACTGCCTACTTTACCTATTTAGAGATCCGGCAGTAGTTTTGTAGTTGATTTCTACTACAAAGAAATTCCTTCGACATTCTGAAGTCAGTTATAGATTCTGATCAGGAAACCATACAACTAGTGTAATAATGAAAAGAGTTCAAATGAGTACTAATCAAAACAGCATCTTGAGGCATATTTTTAACTCAAAATTATGTGCACTTGTCTGCCTATTGTCAAAATATGTAATGTCTTAAAATCTTACACAATTTTAAGAAAAGTGCCAAATTGTAAGATTTGGTGAGAAATTGACCATGCTATTTCACCGTCTGCATGTGCCAGACATTTATCTACAAATCATGTGAAAGATGTGTCCTGTTACTTACACAAACTCGCTCAATTTGGCAACTTTTCGGAAACATTTTGGCAAACTTTAAGACCTCATTTTCCGATAACGAGGTCACATAAGCAAAAGTGCATGCCCCCAGAAGCATGTTTTACAATGCTCTTTCACAAGGTCAATTACTATTCATTTAAAATATTCCATCATTATAAAATCATATGGTTTTTTGTTGAAAATAAGTAATGGCCCTTTAAAAAAAAGGAAAAAAAATGTGGAGCAGAGAAGTGGTTGGAAGTGAAATACAAATATTTGTTGACGTCAATGTTGTAACTTCAAGATTTTTACTTACGCACAATGTAGCTAATGTACACTGAAGTGACAAAAGTCATGGGATACCTCTTAATATCGTGTCGGCCCTCCTTTTGCCCGGCGAAGTGCAACAACTCGACGTGGCATGGACTCAACAAGTCGTTGGAAGTCTTCTGCAGGAATATTTGAGCCATGCTGTCTCGATAGACGTCCATAATTGTGAAAGCGTTGATGGGGCAGGATTTTGGGCACGAACAGACCTCTGGATGGTGTCCCATAAATGCTCAATGGGATTCATGTCGGGCGATCTAGGTGGCCAAATCATTCGTTGGAATTGTCCAGAATTTTCTTCAAACCAATTGCGAACAGTTGTGGCCCGGTGACATGGCGCATTGTCATCCATAAAAATCCCATCGTTGTTTGGGTACATGAAGTCCATGAATGGCTGCAAGTGATCTCCAAGTAGCTGCACATAAGCATTTCCAGTCAATGTTCGGTCCAGTCGCACTAGAGGACCAAGTCCATGCCATGAAAAAACAGCCCACACCATTACGGAGCCACCACCAGCTTGAACAGTGCCTTGCTGACAGTTTGGGTCCATGGCTTCGTGGGGTCTGCGCCACACTCGAACCCTACCATCGGCTCTTACCAGCTGAAATCGTGACTCATCGGACCAGGCCACGGTTTTCCATTCATCTAGGGACCAACCGATATGCTCACGTGCCCACGAGAGTCGCTGCAAGCGATGTCGTTCTGTCAGTAAAGGCACTCGAGTCGGTCTTCTGCTGGAATAGCCCAAGAAATCCAAATTTCTCCGCACAGTTCTAGCAGACACGTCCATTGTACGTCCCACATTGATTTCTACGGTGATTTGACGCAGTGTTGCTTGTCTGTTAGAATTTACGACTCTTTGCAGACGTCGCCGGTCTCGATCTTTAAGTGCAGGCGGTCGACCACTGCGCTGTCCATGGTGGGATGTTATGCCTGAAATTTCATACTCTCGGCACACTCTTGACACAGTGGATCTGGGAATGTTGAATTCTCTAACGATTTCCGAAATGGCATGACCCATGCGTCTAGCTCCAACTAACATTCCGCGTTCAAAGTCTGTTAATTCACGTCGTGCGGTCATCATCACGTTAAAACCTCTTCACATGAATAACTTGAACAGAAATGAAAGCTCTGTAAAAGCACTGCGCATTTATACCTGTTCTATGCGATGCTACTGCCATCTGAAAATTTGCATATTGCTATCCCATGACTTTTGTCACTTCAGTGTATATGCAAAAAATAATAAAAGTGATCACCATTGCTACAAATGTCGAGCTGAGTTCCCCTTAATCGATTAAATTGCTTTTGAGCTGCTGAAAAACTTCAAACATTTTTGAAAACAGGTGCAAATGATGGTGCTTTTTGGGTTATTGTATTCATTCTCCAAAGAGACAATAAAACTGTTCTAGACAAATTAGCCTACTTTTTTGATACTTTATAGAAATTTAAGAAAAAGAACAAAGCAAGTGCGTAAGAGTTTTAATGATTTTTTCATGTATTGGTTTGTTACAAGTACGAGATTATAACGCACAATACCGCTGACCCATCGCGTTTATTATAAGCAGGTTCAATTGCATAAAAACAACTTTTTATAACGAAAACATTATCAAGAATGTGGTTTATGCATAAAGTTTTAAGCAGAGTTCAAAAGAGTCAGTACGAATAGTATTGAGGGAGGGGAGGTATAGGTTAACGCTGCATGTATGCTGAAATAAAACATGGAAAATTACTTCTAGCTTGTTCAGTTGAAGTAGCAGTACGAGTTTAAAGCTGCTACATCAACTCCAAGTCATAGATCTAATTTTTCACAATTTATTTCAGCATCAATGCAGTGCTCCTCGCTTTCCTCTGGATTTGCCCCTACCGGTGACATTACAAACGGGAACATCTTTACAAACAGTATAGAGGGTTTAATATCTTTTTTTTTTTTTGAACTATGCCTAAAAAAGCAAAGTAAGGAATAATACAATCCTTAAATAAATGAAAATTGAGTATTTAATTGTTAAAATTGCAACTTATAATTTCAACAAGAAATTAAAATTATTTAAATGAAATTTAATGGTGTGTTATGGGTAGAACTTCAAAAATATAACAAAATTGAAGAAAGTAAAAGATCCGCCAAACATAAAATGGATACAGATACAGTTCTTTCAGTTATCCATGGTTATGGATACAGCACACATCACTAACTGTGATTTTCTTAAAAGACCAAGGAAAGCTTGAAGTTGCACTTTTCGTCCTTTGGTTTATGAAAATTTTCCTTAATATCACTAATGATATCGTCAAAAAGTTATTTTTAGGAGCAGTATTCCCATTCGAGATTGTTCTTTTTTGCAGTTGTTGTCTTCTCTCAATTTGGCCCTAAAAGATATCCTAGTGCCACAAATGTTTCTGGTAGGGATTCCTCTTCCTTGTCTAACATTGCAAAAAACAGCTTTTATATGCATTTTTAAAATTAAGAGCTCCCGAATCTCAAATTCTTTTCCTAGCCTCACCAATGATTGTGCAGAACTGCACTTTCAGAACCTAAAAGTTGAAAATTTTCTGGATTTGCTCCTAAACCCATTTCCTCCCAACCGGGAATCCCATAGTTTAAATCTCAAGAAAGCTTGGTACTCCTTTTATCTACCCACTGAATTGGTAAAAGGTTGGGTCAGCTGCATCCAACCCAAGAACCAAACCCGGGTCTGCCGCGTGGAAGCACGAAGCACTTACCACTGAGCCGCTGGCCTGAGTTATGATACTGTTTTTTCCCTAAAAATATCACAAACAGCAGTCCTGAGGAGATTCTTTGAAATCCCAATTGCTGGTTTAGGACCAACAAAAGGGGTGGCAGAACCCACCCAGCAAAGTGATAAGCTATTTCATTACCCTTGATAACAGAGTGCCCAGGTACTAAGGGTGCGACATCGGAGGCAAGACATCGATGCTGGAAAATAAGGACATCGATGTTATTAATACATTGACCAAAAAACATCGATGTTTCAAAACATCGATCTTTTTTTATTGCGATCTTTTTTATTTACAGTTATTCAGTTACTCCCCATTATAAGCGCCTTTTTATATCACTCAATTAGATATATCTTTTGTCTCCTGAAAAAACATCAACCGTAAGATATCGATGTCAACTAAGAAAACTTTTTTCATGGAGATATGTACTGCAACTGTTGATTAAATGTATAACTTTTTTTCTCGCATATTTTTAAACCTTTTTTTTTTTGCTGAAACGTAAAACATCATCGAAAAAAACATCAAAAGCAAAACAACGATGTTTAAAAATCATTGACAGTAAATCATCGTTAGTTATGTTTGTAATGGAAAAAAAAAACTTTTTTTAAAGTTTGGTACACATTGCAACTATAGTGGTTAAAAAAAGATGAATATTTTTTATCGCTTAATTTTTTATGTTTATTGTGTTCGATGTTCTTACAAAAACATCGATGTTTCCAAAACATCGACATCGATGTCGCAGCCCTACCAGGTACCTAACAGAGAGTGACCTTATTCAGCTTTTCGAGAGTTCAAAGCATATCACAGCATTTCCAAAATATGTGAGATGTCATTACAACCTTGTCTAGTCCATTTAAGGCAGTTTGACTCTCAGAGCAAATGGGAACTCGCCTTTTTCTGTAGCCTCGATTCGAAAACATAATGCAACGCATCAAGATGGCATAAAACCTCAGCCTGAAAGACAGTAGTAAACCTGCCCAAACGTGCAGCAGTATTCAATACCATCGCTGGAATAAATAGCCCCAGCATCTGTGTTCTTGTTCATTTTAGAAAAAAACGGTGAACCAGAGGGCTGTCAAAAGCTGTGTCATCGCTTTACAGACTAGAAATGTACAAACATCCCATCAAAATTCTTGCAAGCAAGATACTCAGAATAGAACTTCCAGTGACCTGAGCGCTGAGGCGTCTCCATTGGCATGAAAACCTTAACTTTAATGCTTTAATGCGCATATAGAGAGGTTATAATTTTAATAGCAGCTCTGTTTTTGCAGTTTTTAGCCTGGTTCTAGACCACCAGACAAAGTAACTGCAGGTGATCAATAAGCGTCCTACAGACCCAATTGACTACCTTGAGACTTAGTCCCAGGTTCTCTCAATTGCTCCCTTACAGGACCAAAACATTTTCCTAGCCTCAATCTATACTAAAAGAAAAATGTATTTTCTAGTTCAGCTTCGACTCAAAGTAGATTTTTAGTAGATCTTATCTCTTGACTTCCTCAAAACAAGTAAGAGTCTGTCCAAATAAATATCGCAAACCTGGATTGCTTCCTTATGCATGAAAGCAACCATAGTGGTCATATGAGGATTTACAGAGAGACCCCGAGACTGACACCCTCTTTCCATCATTTTAATCCCTGTGATAAAATCTTGGAGGCAGTGTCGATAAACTTTCCTCTGACCGCAATAGACCTCTAAAAAAATCAAATAGCTAGACAATCTGACCGGCATTTGAAGGTCATGTGTATTTTGTCTGAAAAGATAACAAGAGGAATTGCTGGAAAGTGTATTTCAGAGCATTTGTTTGAAGAACCTGCTTTAAAAAATAAAATATATAACGTTTCGTAGATTAAATGAATTTTAAAATAATGGAGGAAAACTTTCAGACCCGGAGTAGATATTTTTTATAAACTCTTGTATGTATTCGGGCGTCAGCCACCAATCGGAAGGATGTTCCCCTTCGGTAAATGCCGATCTGCCTACCCTAGGTGATGTTCTTGGGTTTGGTTGATTGTAAATAATTTAAAATATTGGGGGAAATTTCAGAAAAGAAAAATTTGTATTTTTCATAAACTCTTAAACGCAATTTGGGTTTCACCCCCCAGTAGGGCTGGCCCCCTTCCCCCGTAGCTATGCGGTTTAATTTTTTTTATAATTTTCTGAAAACAACTCGTACTTTTTTGCAGTTGATCATTCTGGAAAAATATCTGCAAAACGTGATTTTGCGCGCGTCACATGATGATTAAGAAAATAACCATTCGGTGCTGATATCGAGGAAAACCACACGCAATTGCCCGTATAATTTCCGCGCTAGAAACGAATAGAAAAAAAAAAGTGTTTTGGAGTTATTTCAAGAATCTCTTTTAACTTCGTCACATTTCTTCAACAGCTTAGAATATTAAGTTGCTTTCATTGTTACATGCAAAGGAGTTCCCCCTCCCCCCCCCTCCCGGATCAGAAATGTTTCGAAATTCATTAGATTGCAAAACAAATGAACCCCGTCGACATTATTGTTTGAAAATCAGTTCATGCATTATAAAAAAATATGCATAATTTAGAAATAAAATAAAATACAACAAATAAATGCAGTTGTTCATTAATACATAAAACTCATGACCAATAAAAAATACGAGATTCCTGATTTGCGAGATGATTGTTGCAGTTTTTTATGCGGAGAAAAAGTCTCTAATCTATTTTCATTCTCGCATGCGTTAGGTGTTACTGCGCTTTCTTGTGAAGCCCCCCCCCCCCTCCCACGTGTGTGTAGCATCGTAGCTCCAAAATGGATGAACTGATTTTGATTTATTTATTGTCGTTATTACATTATTAGTATATTATTCATATTATTGTTCTTTGTTTGTTTGAAAGAATCGCTGAGTTCAAGGTATGATTCATAAAAGTCAGGGTTTTAATTAATTTTTTATTCAACACTTCAATCGTTGTTCAATTATGAATTTTGTGAAGGGTCCATTTTGGGAACGAATACATTTCTTGAATGAATCATTTGCCTTTTATCTTTAAATACAAAATGCAATTTATTAATTTAGAAACTTTGTACACATGTATGTTTCAGTTTCACGTTTTAAAATGCAATTTTGTGGTTATTTTCCGTTTTTTTTTTTTCTAAATTGAAAATAAATATGTTATAAAATAAACAATCGCTCGGCTCAGTAGAGCCCATAAATGCTCTTGCGCCATAAAATTCAAATCAACCGACCAACCAAACCCAATTAATGGAAATGTACAAAAAAGTCCTGTTTTGTTCATTCTTTTTTTTTAAATCCTGAAAAATGCTTTATTATTTTGTAAATTAAAGGTTTCTCTTGTGGTCAAGGCTTTGTACATCGGTTTTAACAATTAAATACTTCGAAATGCTATTTGACATTCATTAGCCGTAAACTCGGAATGTGCTTACTCTGTGTTTGTCCGAATCAAGTATTCGTTATAGCATTATAATAATATAGGATTAATTTCGCGTTCTCGTGTGTCTAGGAATCGTGGGTGAATGATCGGAATTGGATTTCAAAATTTAATTACCCCACTTTGTGGGCGTGAGGGAGTGGGCGCGAGCCACTGTGTAGATTAGGCGGCAACGCTGCTGTAACTAAAAGTCATCGTTCGCCCACGTATTTTCCTCGCCTGGAAAAGTATATATTGGTCTTTGGGCTTATGCATTCAATAAAACTCCATTTAAAATGTCAAGTTTGCTAACTAAAGTTACGCTGAGACTCGAGAGATTTCTAAGTGCTGGAAATGGATATGGTTAGGAGCGAAACTTTTCCGGTTATACCCCGGAATTCTGGATTTTTTAAATTTTATTTTTATTTTTACATTTTAAACTGGCGAAGCCGGGAATTCTGGTTTAAAAATGGGATAATTTGCCATTTGTTGTTTACGGAGATCCAAAAGGGCTGTTGTTTAATACTTTTGGTAATGAAGGTTTGAATGATTATATTCATCCAGTAGCTAGTCAGAAGTTCGGTGTGTAGCAATGGAATCGGTGAGTGCAAAAACAACATCAGTCACAAAAATTCGAAAATTCGTTTTTTGTGGAATCAAGCTGTGGGAGGCAAGATGCGTGTTGAGGTCAAAAATCACGTCGGTCAGGTTACTAATTCGAAAGATACGATGCCTGTTGTTTGCACGTTGACCGCAGAAACAATGCTAGGATTAAGACGTTTTTCCTCTCTCCTGAACAATTTGAAGTTCTGGACTGACATTGTTTATGCACTCACCGATTCAATTGATCATGTATTTTATTTTCCCCCTCTATATGCTTAACGGCTTTTTAAAAACCCTGTATTAATTCACTCAAAAATTCTAGCGTTTAATACAAACCATTAACTTTGAACTGAGAATTCTGTTTAACCAAGGCTTCACTAGATAGCGTTTTATACAGGCTGCTTCATTTCATCAAAATCTTTGGGATAAAAACGGATGCATGTCGCCTAGCGACATCTATCAAATTTTGTGGTAACTAACATTATAAACAAATCAGATAATAAAAGACAAAATTAAAATTTAATTTGTTGGCGACAATTTTACAATTTGGCATTCAATTCTATTTTATTATATTTTAACGTCATTTAATAGCTTGTTCGATTTGCTGGTTTATTCTGCATTTTAACGGCTTGTTTTAATTAGTTAGCGAATTATTTTTCATTTTAATTGATTCTAATTATAATTAAACTATGAAACGACACTGGCACCGCAGAGCGATAAATGGCGATTTTGGAACGATAGTTCCATCAAAACTTTTGATGAGTTTAGATTGTCAAATTAATTTGTTTGGCGAGTTTTTTAACAAGAATTCTCACATTATTTCGCAGCTTTTTTTTCAGTTGGCCCATTATTTTACTTTCAAGTATTAAACGTATGTGTGAAATTAGAAACAAAAAAGGGAAGATTTCGGTGATTGGAAGTCTGGTTATCTTTCCCTATTGGCGTTATATCTTTGTGGACCAATTTATGAGCGAGGGAAAACTTCCTTCGCAAACATAAACTAAAGAGCAACAAAATAAAGTAATTATCGCCAAAAATTTGGCAACCACACCAGATTCCCAATTATCGAAATATTATCAATGTGTGAAATTTAACATAAAAAGAACATTACCTTTTAATGTTGTGTAAATGAAAAAAAAATTTACATTTGGTCGTCGTAATATTGTAGTTTTGTTTATTTTTTTCGTACTTGTATTGCTCTTTAGTACTAAGCGATTATATATGCTCATTTCGTTGTTACTAAAGAAATTAATATGTTTTGTTGTCAATTGTCTTTCCGTTGAACACCAATCGCTTCATTGCAGGGCATTCATTCTGGGGCATCAAAAGGAAATGTCTCTGCGAATAGATTCGCCATTTATCGCTCTGATGGGTTAACGCTATCAAAATGAACATCTGAGCTTTTGCGTAGCAATTAAGATCGCGTGAGCAACAATAATGAAACTAAATAGTAAATAGAACAATCTTATTTCATTGCTACATTTTTATTTATCGGCTGTGAATTTAAGCGTATATTTTATTAATGCAGAGATGTCAAAATTGAACGCCATTGCTATATGTTGCTAATTCGAAGAAAGTAAACAATGAATGAATGTCGTATGACTGAATCATGAGTTGCGACCAACTTTACCTGAAAAGGGAATTTATTTCCCCTAAAAAGCAGTACTAATAAGGCCTTCGGCATCAATTCACTCTGTACTCCACTTCAGTAAACTATATCAATATTTTTTAACCCTTAAAGATAGGATGAACATCACTTTTTACAGCAGAAACAACGTGCTAATAAATGTAAACAAACACATCATTCAGCGCTCTCTAGCGGGCAAATCTTTACCATTGATGTTTTGAGTAATGAAGCAGCCTGTATAAAACGCTATCTAGTGAAGCCTTGGTTTAACTTAGTAAAAATTAAAGAAAAGAAAATCGTTGGTAAATTTTGGTTCAGTATCTTTAGATTACATTTTCGCATTACAATAGTTGTACGTTTTGTAACGTAACGTGACCAACCAGATGGCAAAATACAATCGATTTTCATTAGAAAAGTGTCAAGAATGTTCTGTTTCAAATAAGCGATAAGAGATATCTTCCTGCCTTATCTCCATTTTATAAGTTCAGCCATTGTTTAATGTACAACATTTTGCTATAACAAAGCAACGCAAATTCGTGGACCTTAAATAAGCTCGTATTAGAGCTAGAAATTAATTATGAATAGGCTTTTTAAATTGTTGATTAACATTTTCAATTAGCTCTTCGGTCACCACTCCTTGTTGCACTTTCGTATTTTCTTCTTGACCTTTTCACAACTGTCTGTTTTTAGTTAGTGATAACATTTAATCCTGATCCTAGCAATTAATAGCAAAATATGATTTTCATCCCACTTAAATGAGTGCCGTATTCTTTGAGAAATAGGTTTAATCGAATGCACTTACCAACTTGCCAAATCTGACAGTGTCATTTTTTAGAGACTGCTATTGGCAAGAATAATTTTTTTGTGTGCCCTCCAAAAGTTACACTTATATATAACATCATGTCTTTTCGAACTATCGCAGATTGTTCAGCAGGGCTACTTTCTTTTAGCTTCTATTTTCGAGAAATATGATTTCGTGACTTGGAAAATCTCTCATCTTGATTTACCCTTTTCTCTCTTCTGTTGCAATCACTGTGATTGTGTTCTAGGAGGCATAGGAGGATGGAAAATTATTAAAGAAATGTTCCTCTCGAAATAATATTTGAGACATTTTGTTCTTTAATTTTTCTGATTTAAATCAAGAGTTCTGTAAAAGGTAGCCGGAGCTATGGGACATGAGTCATGTTTTAGGTCGCAGCCATTTATGGATTCAAATTTATAATTAGAGGCGTTTTGGGCGAATAAGCTTGCTTAACAATTGAATCGGTGAGTGCATAAACAACTTAAGTCCAGAACTTCAAATTGTTCAAGAGAGAGAAAAAAACGTCTTAATTCTAGCATTGTTTCTACGGTCAACGTTCAAATAACAGGCCCCGTATCTTTCGAATTAGTAACCTGACTGACTTGATTTTTGACTGCAACACGCATCTCGCCTCCCATAGCTTGTTTCCACAAAAAAACTATTTTTCGAATTTTTGTGACTGGTGTTGTTTTTGCACTCACCGATTCAATTGGAATGCGACTTTTTTTTTTCTTTCTATTCCTGAAAGTGTTTTTTGTTTTAGAAGAAATGAAACACTGCGAGATTCCAAGGCTCGGTTTGGATTAGAAATATCGTTGATTTGTATATAAAGGGAAAAAAATTATAAAATGTGTAAATAAATAAATGAAGCAGCTTTTAACTAGTAAGTAAATTATACTTAACTAGTATTTCGAATTAAATATTTGATCTATACGCCCACGATACAGTGATGGCAAGTTTTTTTCAGCTTGACGTGACTTAAGTTCGAGAAAAAAAAAAAAAAAAAAAAAAACATAGCAAAACTCTAGTACCGTGTTATAGAAGTATTTATTACTCTCCGGCAATTGCAGGATTTATTTTTAAAAAGTAATATTAAAAAAATAAGTTTTTTAATTTACTATGAAAAAAAAATATATCAGTGAAATAACTATTCATACGATGCGAGAGCACACAAAAAAGTGTTTAGATCCATCGTGGGCTCTAGAAATACATAATGTGTATCCCTAAATCAGTGACCGATCTAAGATTTTGGTTTGAGAGGGTTGAGGTCATAAGTAATTTTCTTTGTTGCGACATCTCAAAATATTACTTAAGTGTATGAAAATGATTTTTTAAACTATTATCGTAAATTCATGCATTAACGTATCATAAAAAAAGTATTTATGAATAGAAAAAGCCACTGAGGTTGCGTTTTAAAGTTATTGATTTCGGCGGAGAGCTGACATTTGATTTTTTTTACTTTCTTCTATATCTAATATATAGAAGAAAGTATTGGTTTCGTGAAAATTTTCGAATGTCGAATTTTGACGGATTTGCACGTTTTGAGGTGCGCTGAGTCCATTTCGACCATTTTTGGAAAATGTTTGTCTGTGTGTATGTCTGTGTGTCTGTTTGTGTGTGAGGCTGTATGTGTGTGACCAGTTCTTGTGGCCGCGCTAGAGCAAAAACTACTGCATGAAATCGAACAAAAATTTTTGCACATATGTACCACCATGTGAACTGGTGCACCTGACTTTTTTTAGCGAATTCCTCCAAGGGGGGAGGAGCAATCGCACGTGATCTGCGCGGGGGTGATTGCTATATCTCAGAAAGTAACCGGCGGAATTAAACGAAAATTAGTCCATAGGTAGACCCTACTGAGTACAGGTGCTGATTCAATTTGTTTGTCAATGTCTTGAAGGGGGGGGGGGGAGCAATCGCACGTGTTCTGCGCGGGGTTGATTGCTATATCTCATGAAGTAACCGGCGGAATCAAACGAAAATTGGTCCATAGGTAGACCCTACTGAGTACAGATGCTGATTCAATTTGTTTGTCAATATCTCGAAGGGGGTGGAGCAATCGCACGTGTTCTGCGCGGGGGTGACTGCTATATCTAAGGAAGTAACCTGCGGAATCAAACGAAAATTGGTCCATAGGTAGACCCTATTGAGTACAGGTGCTGATTCAATTTGTGTGTCAATATCTCAAAGGGGGGTGGAGCAATCAAAAGTGCTTATTTTGTCATTGCACCTACTGTATCTCGGGAAATATTGCTGCGATTTGAATGAAATTTGGAATAACACTAACCCAATATGGAAACAAGCATCGAATAAATTTTGGCGCCAATCGCCCCAGGGGGAGGGTGGGGTGATTTTTGCGCTTAGTCAACAATGCGAAAAATTAATTCATTAAAAAATCGCTTTCACGCTATTTAATTATCAAAACAGCTGAAAACTTTCAATGATTTGAAATTTTTAACTGTTGCCAATTTCTTTTGACTAACAAATAAAATGTTTGCAATTAATCTAAACAAGGCTTTTGTAATGATTTCCAATTTCGCTCATTGATTCTGCATTTGCAGGGTTATTACGATAATTGGGAAATTGGTGCTGTTTCTAATTATTCGGGCGAGTACGTATTTTATTTTGTAACTGGAATTCATAAGATAGATATAGAAGAAAGTTTCGTGACGGCCACGACAGCTAGTTTTCTTACTCGTTTTCGAGATTTTTTTGTTTAAATCCAAATTGTAAATGGTAAAGGTGTGATTTGATCGTACCCAACAGTATAGTTAGGGTGTTTGTCTGTTTTTTTTTTTTTTTTTTGAGATACCTTAAATAAGAGCCAACTTCGGTATAGCAAAAGTAGATTTTTCGCCAATTTGATGGTCGTAGAGAAGATAATTTCTTCAAAAAAGCTTGAATTCCACTAACATATGTTTCAACAAAAATGTGACTGCAAAGCAAACCCCTCAAAAAAAAAAAAAAAGTATATTTAAAAAAAATAAATAAATAAAAATAAAATAAAATGAAAAATAAATAAAAAATATTAGCATGAAAATAATCCCTGAAACTTCCTAAGTCCTTTTATGGATAATTAGTCCGGGAGCTAACTGTCAAAAATCAATGGAATACTGCAAATCATGATAAGAAGATGCCACTTGGTAGGAATGTTGCTAATGGCTATACAATGAAATTAAGACCCAGAGGCACTTTCAAAAATCGTTTTAATCCAAGATGGCGGCGTTTTTCAAAATGGCGACCTATGCTACTGCTTTTGCAATTTAACTCACACAAAAGAGGTTTTTATATCCAATTATATGTTTTTCAGGCCAAGGATTTCATTTAGTATGTTGAAAAAAAGCTAAATGTTCATTTTGATGTTTATTTTTTTATTTATTTTTAAGAATTATATTGTTTACGAGAAGACTACATGTAGTATCCAAAATCTTTTAGAAAGTTAGTCAAATTGCGACGAAAGAAAATAAACTGGGATACCTGGTGCGGTGGTAACCTAACCATGCTCAAATTAGTCTCCTAAGAACTCCACACATATCTCCCAGCGGTGCTGCTATTGTTAGAAGCATTCCGAGAAGGCCCGTTTAGTCTGTGGAGTTAGCGACAAAAACAGCCGAAATATTTCACTTCCGGATACCAGTGTGAAATTTGGTACAGAGCTTATGTACATATATAAGAACAAAAAACCGCCGGGAGACACTTGATCAGGGGTCATGAACTCCCGTGATGACGTCATCAAAATGGCCGCTTTTACAGGTAAATACGTTCATTTAATTGCTTAAAACTCCATCATAGATTGAAATATTGCAAAACTCAAATGTATCATTTGAAAGCTCTTTGAAAGAGCTATTTGGAAAGATTTAAATTTTCTTTCTGAGGTCAAAGTCCCACCTTTAATGACGTCATCAAAATGGCCGCTTTTACAGGTAAATACGTTTGTTTAACTCCCCCTAAAACTTCATCATAGATTTAAATATTTCAAAACTCAACTATATCATCTGAAAGCTCTTTAAAAGATCTATTTGGAAAGGCTTAGTGTTTCTTTCTCAGGTCAAGGCCCCACCTATGATGACGTCATCAAAATGGCCGCTTTTACAGGTAAATACGTTTGTTTAACTCCCCCTAAAACTCCATCATAGATTAAATATTTCAAAACTCAAACATATCATCTGAAAGTACTTTAAAAGAGCTATTTAAAAAAATTTAATTTTTCTTTCTAAGGTCAAGGGCCCACCTGTGATGACGTCATCAAAATAGCCGTTTTTACAGGTAAATACGTTTGTTTAACTCCCCCTAAAACTCCATCATAAATTCAAATATTGCAAAACTCAAGTATATCATCTGAAAGCTCTTTAAAAGAGCTATTTAGAAAGATTTAATGTTTCTTTTTAAGGTCAAGGGCCCGCCTGTGATGACGTCATCAAAATGGCCGCTTTTACAGGTAAATACGTTTGTTTAACTCCCCCTAAAACTCCATCATATATTTAAATATTTCAAAACTCAACTATATAATCTGAAAGCGCTTTAAAAGATCTATTTAGAAAGATTTAATTTTTCTTTCTAAGGTCAAGGGCTCACCTGTGATGACGTCATCAAAATGGCCGCTTTTACAGGTAAATACGTTTGTTTAACTGCTTAAAACTCTATCATAGATTGAAGTATTGCAAAACTCAAGTATATCATCTAAAAGCTGTTTAAAAGAGCTATTTAAAAAGATTCAATTTTTCTTTCTGAGATCAAGGTCCCACCTGTAATGACGTCATCAAAATGGCCGCTTTTACACGTAAATACATTTGTTAAACTCCCCCTAAAACTCCATCATAGATTCAAATATTTCAAAACTCAACTATATCATCTGACAGCTCTTTAAAAGAGCTATTTAGAAAGATTTAATTTTTCTTTCTAAGGTCAAGGGCTCACCTGTGATGACGTCATTAAAATGGCCGCTTTTACAGGTAAATACGTTTGTTATACATTTTCAATTTAAAATTGTTATAACTTATTTGTCTTAGAAAATAAAACCAAGCACTATAAAATAGCTCTTTTAAAGCGCTTTCGGATGATATATTTCAGTTTTGCAATATTTAAATCTATGATGGAGTTTTAAACAGTTACATGAGCGCATTTACCTGTAAAAGAGGCCATTTTGATGACGTCATCACAGCTGGGCCCTTGACTTCAAAAAGAAAAATTAAATCTTTCTGAATAGATCTTTTAAAGCGCTTTCAGATGATATACTTAAATTTTGAACTATTTAAATCTATGATGGAGTTTTAGGGGGAGTTAAACAAACGTATTTACCTGTAAAAGCGACCATTTTGATGACGTCATTACAGGTGGGACCTTGACCTCAGAAAGAAAAATTAAATCTTTCCAAGTAGCTCTTTCAAAGAGCTTTTAAATGATACAGTTGAGTTTTGCAGTATTTCAATCTATGACGGAGTTTTAAGCAATTAAACGAACGTATTTACCTGCAAAAGCGGCCATCTTGATGACGTCATCACGGGAGTTCATGACCCCTGATCAAGTGTCTCCCGGCAGTTTTTTGTTCTTATATATGTACAGAAGCTCTGTACCAAATTTCACATTGGTATCCGGAAGTGAAATATTTCGGCTGTTTTTGTCGCTAACCCCACAGACTGAACGGGCCTTCTCGGAATGCTTCTAACAATAGCAGCACCGCTGGGAGATGTGTGTGGAGTTCTTAGGAGACTAATTTGAGCATGGTTAGGTTACCACCGAACCAGGTTTCCCAGTTTATTTTCTTTCAATTTGGCTACCTTTCTAAAAGATTTTAGATACTACATGTAGTCTTCTCGTAAACAATATAATTCTTAAAAATAAATAAAAAAATAAACATCAAAATGAACATTTAGCTTTTTTTCAACATACTAAATGAAATCCTTGGCCTGAAAAATGTATAATTTGATATAAAAACCTCTTGTGTGTGAGTTAAATTGCAAAAGCAGTAGCATAGGCCGCCATTTTTAAAAACGCCGCCATCTTGGATTAAAACGGTTTTTGAAAGTGCCTCTGAGTCCTAATCTCAATGTATAGCCCTAAACAACATTCCCACCAAGTGGCATCTTCTTATCACGATTTGCAGTTTTCCAACAGTTAGCTCCCGGGCTAAATCAACTTCACGCTGAGCTAACATTTTCTCTGTATTTCTCATTTTATGTTAATTCATATCTTTGTGTTGCAGAAAATAAATAAATAGATATAAAGGAAAAGAAAGAAAGAAAAGAAGTAGAAGAAAAGGACTTTCCATTTATTAAGTTAATATTTTTTTCTTCAAAAATATACAAAATGTAAAAGAAATGGATCTTGGCAAAACACTTTGAACCAACCGAGCCCCAAATTGTACTGTTAAAAAATAACCAGTGCGGCCTTTTCTTCCGTCGGGACCATTATGATTTGTCCTCTGGCTCCATAAAAACTTAAAATAAAAAGCTCCGTTTCTAACCATTAGGACCATTTATAAATGGATGCTGAGAGTTAATGAGTGGAAGTAAGTTTTGACGCGCTCATGCGTTAAGTTGTGATGGATGATGAAGTGCTGCGTTTTGCTTTGCGCGTGAAAGTCTGCTGCCATTGTTAACGCGCTTGAAAAGGGATTTGTCTTGAGTCAGGAACACGAAACAATGACGTGCAAGATGAAGTGTTTAGCTCAGTTGTGTTGTTAATTTTTGTTACTCTGAAGTAACTTATCCATTCCATCTTTGTCTCTGACGCTTTTTGTAATTAAAGAATCAATAGTATTAATTGTCAACTGCTGTGTCTCTTGTAAAAGAAAATTAATTCATCAGAGCAGAGCGTTTCCCAACATTTCTTAGCTTGAGTACCACTTGGTAGTAATGCTAAAATGTACCACTCCGTAAAAATGATTGTATTTCGTGAGATTTTTTTACTGCGAGTGTGTTTATTTTTACATTCAACATTTTATTGGGTGACCACGTTTACTTTTCACGTGAGAGAAATTCCATTGGCACACGCCAAAACGTAATGCTGAATCATAAGCAAGCAAAAAAATATAAAGTCACTGTATGCGTTTTATTTCTATGTGCTTGTTCAAAGTTTCATATTAATCTACTCTTTTGCCATATTTCCTCGCTGTTAAATGGTTGTAACTAATTATTAAAAGCAAATTCATATATTCGGCTATCATGTTCAAGTATTTCTATGAACTATTTTTATGAAATCCTTGAGCTTGTTTCGAAAACCTTATCTTTTGAAATGTACTGATGGCTAACGGCGAAGTTTAAAAGTGCACTCTAAAAAAGTAAGCGATATTGATTGCCAGATTTTTGGTAACTTTTATGAATTATTAGCATTTTCGTACCCGGCATTGCTCGGGTAATGGAAATAGCAGAGGATAACAGTGCTTGGTGCACCTAGTTTCCAGTTTTGAAAAAGTGAAAGCTAAAGACAGTTAAGACAAGCCTCAAAGAATCACGTGAGAAACGAAAACAATCTATATATGTATAAAAGAAAGTTGTGTTAGTTACACTATTTATAACTCAAGAACGGCTGTACCGATATGGCTAAAAATTGGTGGGTATGTAGCTTAGAGCCAGGAGATGGACATAGGCTATAATTTATGTGTGTCAGTTACATAAATAGAAAAAATGTCTTATTGACTTCGCCTTTTTACGAAGCCTTTTTTGACACTTCCATGGCTGAGCGACATAAAGCACACGTTCTGGCAGCTTCCGGAACGCAGTAAACAGGTTGTAAGTTAGCTATGCGTTGAGTGTTATTTGACTTTTTTGTGAAATAGATTATAAACAAACGCGTTACTTCCCTTGAAATTTATACGTTATAAGCTGTCAGAAACGGATATCAACTTAAGAGCTTTTACGCCTCTGAGGCTGAGAGGTGGAAAGCGCTTGGTGTGATAGCTCCTGGACTGCAGTTAAAGAGGTTGTTCTTCTCACTACTATTCTATCTTCTTCTATATATATATATATATATATATATATATATATATATATATATATATATATATATATATATATATATATATATATAAAAGAAAGTCGTGTTAGTTACACTATTTATAACTCAAGAACGGCTGTACTGATATGGCTAAAAATTGGTGGGTAGGTAGTTTAGATCCAGGAGACGGACATAGGCTATAATTTATGTGTGTCAGTTACACAGATAGAAAAAATGTCTGATTGACTTCGCCTTTTTACGAAGCCTTTTTTGACACCTCCATGGCTGAGCGACATAAAGCACACGTTCTGGCAGCTTCCGGAGCGCAGTAAACAGGTTGTAAGTTAGCTATGCGTTGAGTGTTATTTGACTTTTTGTGAAATAAATTATGAACAAACGCGTTACTTCTCTTGAAATTTATATGTGATAAGCTGTCAGAAACGATTGCTCATTCCGAGGATCCCGCTGATCCCGACCGATATGCCGTTTGAATTTAAAAGACTTCAATTTCCGATCCGTCTTGCATTTGTCATGACCATCAACAAATCACAAGGCCAATTCTTAAAAGTTTGTGGTTTGAATCTAAAACATCACTGTTTTTCCCATGGTCAATTATATGTGGCATGCAGGGGTGATTGTGTTCCGGTATTTTACCGGATTTCCGGTATTTTCATGGTCGGTTCTACTATTTTCATGTTCGAAAATACCGAAAATAAAATATTTTTAATCATGCTTTTATCTTTAAACCTCCGAATTTGTTTTTGCTTTTTCGAATTGTCGATGATTATACCGATAATTAGTAATAATATTCATCGAATAAAAATGTTAAGATGCCATAAAATTATTTTTTTACTTTAATAAATTATTTTATTTGCATCTTTTTTTTTAGTTTGATGACTTCATTTAAAAAAATGCAATTGATTTGCATCGGATATAAAAATCGAATTTTTCTCATTTTTGACGCTTATTACCCTACATTAATTGTAAAAAGTGAAAATTATAAAATTACTTGTACTTAAGTAATAGGGGCTTTAGTTAACCCCCCCCCCCTCCCCACACACATTTTCTCTTTAAAACTTTCAGGTATTTTTTTACGAACTCACAATCACCCCTTGTGGCATGTTCACGGGCCGGAAGACCATCTGCGTTGTTTGTTTTTGCGCCTGATAATAAAACAAAAAATGTTGTGTATCACAAGGTACTTAAGTGAAGAGCAACCTATGTACTGAAATACAGAAACAATAATGAATGATTAATGTAGGTACTTAATTTTTTTTTGTATTTTCTAATAATAAAAAACTTAATAAATTCAAAAATTTGCTTATTTATTGCCTTTAAGGCGGAACAGAGTTCGCCGGGTCAGCTAGTATCAAATTAAAAATTTGCTGGTTACCAAAAGTTGAGATGAAGAATAATGATTTGAACGGAAGAAAGCTTCGAACAAAGGGACTTAAATTTCAATTACAGGTTTTAATTTCACAGATATTAAGGGGTTTTAAGTAATTTCTCCCGAACTAATTGATATTTCGAAAAATCCTGTCTTAGTGGATACTTTTGTAATCATTTGGACATGCCTGCCAAATTTCAAGTCTGAAGCTTCAGCGGTATTGACTGTGCGCTGGTAATGTTATTTTAAGACATTGATTTATGTACACACAAGGGGCATTTAAATTCTAAGCCTCCGATTTTTTTTCTATAGACTGGAAAGACATAGAAACATGTGGATTGTTTTAAAATGAGCGCGCGTTTTTTGTCAAAATATGACAGAGATGGCAACACTGCGACTGATGGAATTTCAGCGCCAATCGCGAGAATGAGAACTGTTTTCTATACTTAAAATAGCGACGTTTTCCTTACTTGAACAGCGTGCAATCATTCGTTTTCTGAGCTTGCGTGGTGTGACACTAATTGAAATTCATCGACGGTTTAAGGAGACATGTGGTGTCAAAAGTAGTGTCAAAAGTGCGCCCATGGGTGCGACAGTTTAACCCTACACTGCATGATTTTTTATTTTTCTTAGAAAAAAATATATGTGTTTGTCAATGTAATAAGAAAACATGGAAAAATATTTAAAAAAATTTAACTCTAAATTTTTACCACTTTCTAATTAAAAATAGTTTTGTTGCCAAATGGCTACACCATGCATTCAATAGATAAAAATGACTTTAAATGATAGTCTTGAAATTAGTTTTTTTTTTTTTTTTGTAAAAAACTAGAAGAATTGAAAATTTGGTGCACTGTACTCTTGTAATCCTTTACATTTTGACATTTTATATCATTGTTTATTTGTACTGTGTTCTTTCCGATGATAAATTCTGTCAAATCTGATATCTTTTGAAGGCTCTCTCGCTCAGGCTTTCTTTTTTTTCGGTTTTTAACTCTAGTTCCTTTGTAGCTAATGGTCTCCCTCTTTTTATTACGCTTTTATTAACTTCACATGTGGGTTTGTTTGTATGTATGTATGTAACTCTGAATAAAAGGTAAAATTTACGTTCTTTGCAAAAATAAAAGGAATATATTTAATATTTTTTTATAACTAAAGGCTAAACTGCATTGCATGCTGATGTATTATAAGTGCATGTAAACTTAAGAGCAGATATTCAGTAGTTTTGAAAATTAGAGGGAAACCCGTGATGATCACAGCGCATTCCTATGTAAAAGCTTATTTTTTAGTTTTTTTTCAAAACTATATTTTAAAATTATTAATAATTTCAGTTGTCCCTGTAAGCACGACGTTTGTGCTAACTGGAATCTAAAATGAACACGTTTTGAAGGCTTTTTCCTATTGATTTTTTGTTTGTTCACTCTGTTGAACATCAGCTAGGCATTGATAATTGCGAGGTCTAATAAACGGTAGAACAGCCGAAAGTACCACTTTTGGGTCCACATGATTATTTTATACCTTCCAAAAAGAGAAAGAAGCTAGCGTGAAACATAAACAAAGCACATACTTCATGAACTACAGAGATGAATCGAAGTGTTCTATGGATGCTTACTGCATAATGTTGCCAAATGGCTACAGACATGTATTATGTCCTAGATATTTTCCAAATAATTATTTTGATGTAAAACACATCGCAAACGAAAGATAAATGTTTATTTTATTCATGTTATTTTTTTAAAAGACAAAGAAAAATATTTCATTGTAAAAAATAATTTCAAAACTTGGTAGTTTAAGTGATTTTAAAAGCTATCCATATGGATTCATTTAAGAGCATATAACAGACCAGTGCTGCCATGTATGGAGGATAAATGGTGATAATTGCTTTTAATATACCCAATACTTGCTTTTTATGCATTGAGTTGCCTTATGACTACATTCTGCTATTCAAAAGGAGGTCAAATTGTCCATGTATCCAATTGGCAACACCATGCAGTGTAGGGTTAATGAAGTCAAAATATCGTCTGAAAACAAACCGAAACAACCTCAGGCTCGCACAAGCCGGTCTGACGACAGGATCGAGAAAGTGAAGAGAATTGTTTTGGGGTATCGCCGAATGACTCACACCCACGAACACACTTTGGACACATCCATAATCCCACCACCACATGTCTCCTTAAGCCTGGGGTGACCAACCCACGGCACGCGTGCCACAATGTGGCACGGCAGAGCAGTAACAGTGGCACGCGAAGACTTTTTGAAAAAACTCCAAAATTGTAGAAAAAATGTCGATCTCAAAAATATTGATAAAACTAAAACCCTTAAACTGATAAATATAATGATATTTTCACGATTAAGTGTCAGGAGGCTGGCTTACAAATTGTCTGAACAACAATATTGCAAAGTACTTAGCATTAGCTTCGAACATCCAACGAAAACTGTGACGTTACAGACAATGCTTTGTAAAGCACATTTGAGCTTGACACGAATGAAACTTTCGATGCTGCAAATAAATGGATTCTTGATCTGCAACAGTTTCAGCTACGGGTGATGAAATTTTACAAAAAACTCTGCAACTAAAATTAAGAAACCAGATTGGACGAAATTCGGTATGGTTTTACAAATGAGGATCCTTAAATTGTTTTTGTTATATTACTTGAAAATAATTTGGGGAAAAAACTTCAAAAGTAGCATCGAATTATTTATCACAAACTCCTTGCCAAAGAATGATACTTTTTCGCTGTTGGTGAACCTGTAGCCCCCCACTGTATTAACAAACTACGAATTAGAGCTCTGAATGTTTTGTGAACTTTTCCCAGGAGAAAAGGAGAGCATGGCAAGTTACTCCTTCATTGAAATGTGCAATAGCTGTCCAAAGGAAAAATAGTCATAACATTTTAAAATTTTAGGGAGTGCGTTTTTTAAAATGTCTGGAAGGAAAGAATGAGGACTTGCTACATAGGAATGAAGAATAGCAAATGAATTTAGCTATTTCATCGCTTATTATCCGGCGTTTAAGTAATTTAAATTTAAGATTGTACAAAAAAAGTTTCCTAAACCAGTATAGGCCATCTACATTCTTTCATGATGAAACTTCAGTTTATCTCTCTCTCTCTCTACTTAGAAGGAAAAAGAATAAAACATTAAATTTAATACGTACACATTTAGTGGTAGGTTTGATGAGTTACAGAATAATAATAAAAAAAAAATGCTGATCCTTTCAAATTCTTTGTCTATTTCTCTGCAAGACGGTACTTGTTACCCTTCTGAAATCCAAATCAGAATTACTGATCTTTTGCATTGGTAATCAAATATAAGAGCTTACTTCAACAGAAAGTCATCCACGTAATAAAGAAATTTGGAAATTTATACCAACAAATTTTTTTTCACATTTACACGCTTTAGCCGTCTAATGCCGTCGTAGATTTGGTTCAAAATACGTTTCTAAACAATTTTTTTGTTATGAATACAGAAAAATCAAATGCTGTTGAATATTAATTGATAGCACTTAAAACACTTAAACTTCTTAGGATTCTCAAGAACTAATCTTAAAATTAAAGACGGTAAAAAAGATACAGACTCATAAACCACATTAAGTACAGACTGTTTAATTTTAAGAATAGAATGTTTGATGTTATTTGTTTCTTTTTTAAGCATAAGCCAACTGACAGAACTTATAAAAGTGTTTATTAACGATAACTCTTAAGTTTGGACTTGTTTTATCTTTATTATCATTTAGATTTCAATTGCTCAGATTTACGAGAAAAAATGTTTCATTTGAGTAGGAATTACATTAATTGCACAACCTAAAATCTATTTTTAACTTTTTAAAAATTTTCAGTTTGTTGAAAAAATACAATGTGACACGCTGAGCTTTTTCTCTCCAGATAGTTGCACTCTCCCTAAAAAGGTTGGCCACCCCTGCCTTAAGCCGTCGATGAATTTCAATTGGTGTCACACCACGCAAATTCAGATAACGAATGATTGCACGCTGTTCAAGAAAGGAAAACGTCGCCATTTTAAGTATCGAAAACAGTTCTCAAGGAACAAAAATTTCTGTGATCTTTAATAGAGTTTTTTTATGACCGCCATTACTGATTATTTTTCGTGTACCATCAACCAACAAGTCGCGTGACCACAGTTGGGAAACGCTTGATTCAACAACCTCCCTCGTGTCTAAGTGTCAAATTTTTCCACGAAAACGTTTTCCTTTGGATAACCTGAAAGGAAAAAAACACGGAGTTGTGGGATTTGGATTTATTGCAGCTCATCTTCTGTCCTTGTTCTTCAAAAAGTTCTCCCAGTAGAAATGATACTCCTTGCATTTTCCAAATAAACGATTTTTTACTCTTTTGAATTGTGTCTTAGTTAAAAACTATTACTTTTACTTTCACTTTGAAACAAATTGATAAATATTAACGGAACTACTATTTTTATGAAAACCGCGACAGTGTTGTTACTTTTTCATATTCCTCGATATGCTGTGTATAGATAGTTTCACGAAACACATCTGTGAAACCGTTTCAGCTATTAATGAAATTCCAACTCGTTTTTTTCTTGCAAAAAGCCAGTAACTAAATTCCAGTATAATGTATTAAATCTTGCTCTTTTTTTTCTTCCTGGAGCTTTTTTTTGCACTAATTGAGCATCCTCATTTGAAACTTTTTTTACTCGCATGAAAAACTAAGCGGAAACTCCCCCCCCCCCCCATGACAAACAGCAAAATATTAAATAACCAAACATCAATATTTCGGCTCCGAGAAATGCGAATTGGAAATCATTCATCCGTGCACGTACGAAAAGTAACTGTAACCATCCAGCAACTTGCTTTATAGTAGCGTAGTAATCAGATCTGTCGGAGAGTGTTCGCCTTCTCTTCTGGTGTCTGCCCTTTTTTTATTTAGTCCTTAATCTTGGTTCGTTATCGATCGCCGATGAACTTGCCCTTGGCTGCCGTTACGTCTGCGTCGATGGCAAGAAAAGAATGCGTCCCGGCAATATTCTGGCGGAAAGAACCCTTGCTCGCGAGCTTTGGATATCCGGGGCGGAAGCTCTTTAGTGCTGTTGCTCTACTTCCGCCGTTCTGAAAATCGTTCTGTAGAGTGTAGAAGTGGATAGTCGAAATTCGGTCCTGTGCTGAGATAATTGTTAAATAGGTGACCCGCGCTAGCAATGCCCGACTAACCAAGAGTGAGGCCCTAGGCCCACAATAATTTGGAGCCCACCCCCTATAATTACGTCTAAAAAAAATCATTAGTATAAAAAGAAGTAACCGACCTTTTTGGTCGTACCCCTGGGTATACAACTAATCCTTGTATACAGAACTCAGTTGCCCTGTACAGTCACACTGCTTGCACATGCTTAGTACCACTACCCCTTTATATTCATTTTATAATTCGATATATTTATAGGTCAATTAACAAGTGAAGAGTATATCGATCCCCCGCCCCCTCCCATGCACACTAACATAAGAATTCAAAGAAAAAGCAGGATATTTCCCAAAGAATTATTTTTTCGGAATCTTTTTCTTCCGTATTTGGTTTATTAATGAAAAAAGATACTTTTTTTTTGCTAAGCATAAGATTTTCCAAAATTAAGAGTCCCCTGAGGAAGATGGGGTCCCAGGCCTAGTCGGCCTGTGCGATAATCAGGGCCTGCGCGCTAGACAGCAGTAATTCAACAAATCGATTTATTTAAACGATAATCTTGCGAAAACATGCACGTAGTGAATGAGATTTTTTGCTGATTTTAAAGAAAATAAAATCACGCCTTACTTTTGTATTTATATGAGGTATTAAGGAAACAACAACAAAAAGAAGTACCTGCAAGAAATATTATACTTACGTTTGTATTATGCTAAAATAAACATTTTCTTCTCCGCTCTCGGTATAACAGAAAAACTTTTTCAAAATCTTTCAATGAGTTTTGGTTGTATTCTCTTGGAAATTCGAGAGAAGTTTTTAAAATCTTGACAATTAAAAAAATAAATAAAAACAATCGCCTTTAATCTTGTTTAACCCTCCTCTACTACGGTGGTTTAAGATCACACATAAACTACTTGTTGGGTCGGATCCGACATACTCTTTTTTGAGCCTTTTTTTTAACATAAAAAATATTATTTTTTTTTATTTACGTGAAAATAAATTCCTCATGCACCACAAAGTATAACATGAGGCTTACAGAAGTAAGTAATATAATTGCAAAAGTTAGCAAAACATATTACACATTCGAACACGCACGACAAAAACACAATGAAGAAGTAAATCAAAAACAAAATCAAGATCAGTGGTTGGAAAAACTACTTTCTTTTGTAGCGAACTACAACTTCTTTGTTACAAATGTAGTTAACTACAACTTCTTTTTGTAAAATGTAGCGACTACAAACTGCTTTTGAATTGTAGTCGCTACATCGCTACTTTTTAAAATATAAATAAATAAAAAGCTTACACCGTTTGAGGACTGGCCGAAAAAATTCGAAAATTGGTTTACTTTAATAAATTAACTCATTTAAATATGGAACAGAACAAGGAACTGTCTTTGAATTTATTTGTTACTTTTCCTTTTTGTTTCTTTTTTTTTTTTTGCTAAAATTTGTCCTTTTTAGATTTTTTTTTGCTATTTTTACAAATCTTCACCACAAGAAAGGATTCAAAAGTTAAAAGATTGAAAGAATTCAACCGTCAATTTTTTTATAATTTCTTGCCATTGAATATTTAGGAACATGAAAATTATTTGAAGGAATATAAAAATTATGACGCCAAATAAGCCAATGGCATCAAACAGATAGAATCTGTTCTGTCAAAATGATGTATTTAAGATCCAGCTCATATTTTTATGGTTCTTATTTCTCATTGCGTCCGCTGCTGTACTCGTGCAAAATTTGCACCAGTCAGGGTCTATTAAAACTCGTTTCTTTCCTTCGTTTTCTTTTTAAATTTGTTTTTATTATTATTATTATTTTTTTTTTAATTTAAAAGTAGTTTCCAGAAATCGCTACAAACTACTATTTTTTTTGCATCGCGCTACTCACTACTCTACTTTTTTTTCTAAAGTAGTGCGCTACACCACAAACTACTAAAAAATGTAGCTACTACAGTAGTTTCGCTACTTGTAGCGCGCTACTTCCGACCACTGATCAAGATAAGTAAAACAAAACAACAAAATACACAATCAAATAAACACGACAAAAAAAAAAAAAAAAACGACGAAGACGCAAAATAAAAACACAATCAAGAAGAAGTAAGACAAAAAGAAAACACGAACAAAGGTAAAAAACCACAAACAAAAACACACAACACAGGAAACACAAAAACAAAAACAACTGAAGTCCCAAAGACAGAAGAAAAGTCCTAAAAACAGCAAGTCTCTCAGTACTTCTTACGAGATCTGAAAAAACAGGAGGCCAACAACAGGACAGATTTGACAAACTTTTCCTTAATACAGTTCTGGCACTGGCATGTAACTTGCAGCTCAGAAGTGAATGCTGCACGTTTCCATCAGCTTCACCACAAATACAAAGCTTACAGTCCACCAACTTATAGCAGAACAGGGCTCGAAAATTATATTGCCCAACATGCCCGGGGCATGTAAAATTTCTGATCGGGCATGAATCTTCAACCCTTACATGCCCAGCTGGCCATGTAATTTTACGATCAAATATTTCTTTCCTAAACTTTATTATTTCGTATTTTCGGAAAAAATTACCACATATGTTAAGATTAAAATAATTCTTAATTCAGATACAAAACTGCAAATTTAATATTTTGTCTGTTTAACATGTTGACTGCCCAAGTAGGAGATGATAATTTGTAGTATATCCTTTTAGCTGACAGAATAGAATTTGAGTTAGCTTATATGTGATTTGCTGTTTTCCTCCCGATTAGAATTTGTCTTTTACAATGACATTAATATGGATATTTGACTTCTGAGGAGATGAAAGTAAAAGCTAATTGACAGGTACATTGTATTTAGCCCAGCTCATATGCTATGTATGTTTTGTAGCTTGGCAATCAACGTCTTAACACTGTACGACAAATTCAAATGTTTTTATTTATAAACAACAAAAATAAAAATGGGCAGGTAAAAATTTTATTCGGGCATGTACTTTTTAGACAAACATGCCCGGCAGGGCATGTAAAAGTTTAAAGATTTTTCGAGCCCTGTAGCAGAATAAATAGCTGTTAAAGCCTCAGTGTCCAGTTAGAACTTGAGTCAGCAAGAAATCGGTGGAAAAATGCTTGTAACTAAGGCGGGGGAAAAAAAAGTATAAGCCAAAAGATAAAAACCAAAAGTTTTCCAAAAGACAAAAAACTATTAATCTTTTGGAAATTGGATACTAATGTAAAGTAATGATACTATAGGATGTAAAAATAAATTAGACAGAATTAAACTTGTTTTGTGAGTTTTTATCAGATTCCTACCAGAAGCGAAATCTATTTTGGAACGATGCAGTTAAATTTTCAATGAGATTATCTCGCCTGCCAACTCTGAAAATAATTTAAAATTTCAGACGCACACGTGCAAAAGTATTCTGATAAAAAATGTCAGCCGATTCCTTCAATTGTATTTTTTCTGTACATTTGAAAATACATAAAAAAATTAATTACTTAAAACAAATCATCGATTTGCCTCCCAGAACCGTATCCCCGGATGTTAGTCTCCTGGATATTTCTGGAACCCCAGGAGTCTTCTTACACAAGACTCCCGGGGAAATCCCGGAGTCGAGAAGCTGTCCTTTTCTGAGCAGAACAGAAAAGGAAATAATGTATAAATAAACATATAAAAAAGACAGGATTAGTTACCCTGGCGACTCGGGGGGTTGGAACGTCATTGCATAGGCCTGGCACTTTCTCTTTCTTTCGTACGTTATCGAATGTCATTTAAAGAAACATTGGTTAGAGGGCAATTTTTTTACTACACTGTAAAATATTGATGTTGCTTTTACAGTAAAGCATCAGCTAATTTTACAGTAATAAACTCAAAATTGCTAATTTTACAGTAGTAGCTGGTAGTAAGTAGTATGTAATAGTAGAAATAATTTCTACTAGAGCGTTAACACACTTCAGCATCTGCTGACGGGGAAAAAATCATTAACATTGTAAAACAATAGCTTAACTTTTCCTGTAAAAGTTTCTTTTGGTGCTTGCAGTGATTTCTGGTTGTGGAAAGATTATGGTTTCGCATCATCGACGTGTTAATATTTCGTTGTCAAAAACAAAAATTTATGACTAATTTAAAAATTAATTGTTAATAAAATAAACTTGCTGACCCGCGTGAAGCTTTAGCGCTAGACAACAGTAATTCAAAAATTCGATTTATTTAAACGGTATTTTTTCAAAAAACGGGCATTCAATGAATTGCTGTTTTTTGCTGATTTAAAAGAAAATTAAATCATGCCTTGCTTTTGCATTTTTATGAAGTACTTAGGAAACAAAAACTAAGCACCTTTGAGAAATATTTTTCATGCTAAAATAAACATTTTAGCATGAATAATCCCCCCCCCCAGAGACACCCCCAGGGAATAGTTCGCTAAAAGTGCATTTGAAACTTTATTTTTTATTTTTTATTGGCTGTTGAACACTTTTCAAACGAAAGAGAGAGAGAGAAAAATTTTGTTTAAACTGACAAGTTTTTTTCAACATGTTGATCTTGCCCTTCATCCCTTCCTCGATACGTTTAATAAATACGGTTTCATATGTGCCTGAGCGTTCTCAACAACGTTCACTGCACTTCAGCGCCCTGGATGAAAGCCAGGCGATATTCTGTGTCATGCTTAAAAGGAGAGGTCTTTGTATGGGCAAGTATCTTGCATTCCCGAGTTTATGTGCTGGGCATTGTATCGTTCAACTATTTGTGGTAACTGTCTGGAATTGAAATTCCGATGTTATTGCGTTCCCAGAAGACTGTGGCTTGTTGAAGAATTTGTTGCTCGTAAAGTTCTGTCGCGCGCAGATCGATTTTCATCAAAATACATTTCAAGATTGAGACTATTTCTCCAATTGGAAAATAATTTGATTATTTTAACGGCGTTTTTCTTTTCTGTTCCTAGTTCCCCCTACTTTTCCAACTTTTCTTTTTTAAAAGGAAAAAAAAAAACTTTTTAGATGAAACATGTAGTAGTACGATAGATGATAGGCACAAAGACTATATATATATCAGTAGCGAGGCCTCAAGTCATCGAACGATTCGCCGATGACCTGAAGGCAAACCTCGTTTTGCACTGGAAGAATTAAAGTTTTTAAAATTTTATTTTCAGATTATTTTTTCGGATCATTTAATATTCCAAATAATTTTATTTTAGTGGTGCCATCTGTTGAGTAAACGATTAGGCGTGACCTTCAGTCATCGCTACAGATATCGCATCGGTTTTGTGTGTGCGCGCGCAAGTTTTTTCGCTTGTCAGCCATTTCAGCCAATCAGATTCTTTCACAGCTTCCCTTAGATGTAGTAAAGACTCATCGGCGATGACCCGCGGAAATTTTGTTTTTACTGGCAACTCTCAGTTTTGGCGGATCGTGGGGGTTGGATGGGGAGGGGGTAGAGATTTTTTTCTCCTGTTTCGTTCATTCTTTTTTATTTTTTTTTTTTCAATTCGGTGCGTCACATTTTTCAAGAAAAGGGGTTGCGGTTAGAAAAATATTGTTATCTTACGATGGCGCCTATATGAGCTCGACGGGTCGAAGACAATATTGTTTGCAACGATAGTTTTGCATGGGGAAAACACTGTTACCTTTTGTGTTTTGGAACTTCATCGAACTTTCAAAAACGAATATATGTGTGCGTGGTTTTGTTTTTTTACTCTCTCTTTTTAGTTTCAATTAAAATGTTTTTCATAAAAAGTAGTGCGCGTTGCCGTTCGAGCTTTGCATTTCAGCAAGCTTGAACTTTTCAAATTGAAAAAGAAGCATATGTGAACCAAGATTTTTACAAGGTTAGTTGAATTTTTTAATTACTATTTAGTTTTAAAACTCATAAAAACAACATGAATGATTTTTATCATTTCAAAGTGTACTTCATTTATTGTGTGAGGAGAATTTCCTGCTTTAACGGAAATAAAATTTTCGAAAACTGAAAAATTAAATTTCGGAAACGGCAGCCCAAAATTTTCAGAAATTTCTTATCACAAACACGCCTGAGCGAAACATATGGTCCGGTATATTTCTTTAGGGACCTGAAAGTTAGCGATGACTGACGCTTGAAGTCACGCCTCGCTACTGATATATATATATATATATATATATATATATATATATATATATATATATATATAAGTAAAACAGGCTCATGGAATGCAGAAAAAGTTCCTTTAAAATACTTGGGTTATTAGTAATTGTAATTTTCGAGAATTCTGTTATAAAATTATATGTAGAACCTCCCGGGTTTATGTTTTTGTTTCGTTGTGTATTCAACATCCTCGGACCATTCTTTGAATGAATCTTTAAAATATCTTAAATTTTTTTTTAAGGTGCTAAAGAAATCAGCTCAGAAATCAGCAATGGCAGTTGTGCTTCGTAAAACACAATGTTGAAATTCTCGGTCTCCTAAGAAACATGGATAAAATTTAAAAGCATTGTCAACTTTTTGTGGGTTGTTCATTCAAAATTCTTTTCACAAGAAGTAACTTTCCAGAAAGAATGTCAATCAATGAATGTGTCACGTTGATTTTTTTGAGGGGGAAGCATTAACAATATCTCCATTACACTTATTGAATCAAAATAAAATTTAAGAATTGCTTTTTGTAACTTTCAAACACTATCATTATTTGGCTTATCAAAGTAGACATACAGCGCAAAAGTAAGGAAATTCATGCGAGGAAAATATATGTTTGCTCAAAAAAGGTCCGAAAATTAGCCCTGCCCGCAATAATGCCAATTCTGTGAGCAGTACTCTTTGTTTCGCTGAGTGTACTTTTAAACTTACCGTTGAACCGTAAAAGAAACTCAATTTCAAATTGCAGCAGATACTGTCTGTTGAACTGTTTTATTTTAAAAAAGGGTGACAGCTTGATTAAGAAAATGCACCATGGCAGCATTTCTGTTTGGTCCGATATTTTATTTTTCTAGAACTGAGAAGGAAGGAGAGGGGAAACATCAATAGAAACCAACACGTCTCCTGAACGAATCCAATGAAAAAATAAAATCCGCTCAGACGGCAGACGATTGCATTCATCATTTCTGGAAAAGGGGGGGGGGGGGCCAAAATCTGTTTTATATTTCAAACCATGCATAGTTATTTATTTATCTTGTTTTAAAAAATGCTTTTTGTACAGGTAAAATCTCTCCAATTTCGCAAACAGTGATTTACTTGAAGCAGATTCTTATGAAAATGTATTCTAACTTCTAACTACTATACCAACATTGTTTAGTCATCCCTTTGCTTACGCTCATTTTTGATTTCATCTCATTTTACACCAGTCTCATGCGAAGACTTGAATGGTGTAAAGCAGTGATTAACTGCTCCTAAGCAAGGGCTAAGGTAGGAACCAGGGCTGCGGAGTCGGAGTGATTTTGGACCAAAAGAGTCGGAGTCGCTGAAAAACATGTCGACTCCTACCACCTCCGAATTGGATGAAATTTTATGGAGGTGAAAACATATCTTTGAAACTAACAAATACAAATTTTCAGCGTCCAATGTCCAAATCCTAAGCCTCTTGGATCATTAAAAAAGGCTTCAAAATGGCGGGTCTGCTTTGTGAAACGAATTGCTATGTTTGGGCTTATGCAAGTGAATAAAAAAATATTTGCAGCAAAAATGCAATGTGTTAAAATAAAGTCTGGCCATTTAACAAGAAAAGGATTAGTTTTGAACGGAGGCAAATGACAAGAGCGGCACTCGTCTTTTGCTCTGGAGAAAATGGATTTTTTGGAAGGTCACAGTGACCTCTGAGAATTGAGGTAAATGTGGTGAAATTACCTGCGAGAATTCTTGAGAAAATTGAACATTTTGAGAGGTCACAATGACCTCCCATGACCTTCAACAGGCATACCCCAGCTTGCTACACCCTCCCTCCCCTAAAGTGAGTCCTGGCTACGACCATGAATAAAAATGAAACTTTTTAAAATGAACTTAATAATTTCAACTTTTGTTTAGGGTTTTTCCCTCTTCACTTTTGGGTAAAAAAAATAAATAATAAAAAAAAGCGGGAGTCGGAGTCGGAAGTTTTAAAATCCCGGAGTCGGAGTCGACCATTTATCCTCCGACTCCGCAGCCCTGGTAGGAACATGCAATACACCGCCAACTCGGCTATTTCGATCCATGGACTGCAGTTTCGTGCTTATTATGCACTCATCAGCATGGAATACGAAAGTAGCCGAGTTGGAGGCAAAAATCCTCTTATAGAGCAAAGAGAGCCGAATGCTAATGAGTGCATAATACGCATGAAACTGCAGTCCATGGTTCCATGGATCGAAATTGGCGATGAATTGCATGTTCCTGCCTTAGCTCTTGCTTGGGGCGGTTACTCACTGCTTTATACCCGAGCTCTGCCTTAAAATTTACGAGTTGTACCGTACCAAGTGCGGTCGCTCGCTGGTATTCTGATTTCACATTAGCTACCAGTTTTTTTGGCTCTCTTTGCTGAATAAAAGGATTTTTGCATTCAACTCGGCTACTTTCATATTCCATGCTGATGAGTGCATAATAAACACGAAACTGCAGTTCATGGATCGAAATAGCCGAGTTGGCGGTGTATTGCTACTTGCATGGTGGTTTAATAAGAGAGGGTTGCCGTTAATTATATTTTATTTTAGCATAGCAAAAAGTAAGCAGTTTTTCTACTTTAAAAATTATTCCATCATTTATAATGTTTAGGAAAAATAATAAATATGCTTTGGAATTCTTTTTTTTTATGTTAGTTATAATTGAATTTATTAACTGATAAAGAAAAACCACAGATGTGGGCTGAACCATCACCTTTTTCGTTCGGAAAGAAGTGGTATTAACTTTTTTAAAAGTATGCTTTAATTTCTATTCATAAAAGGGTATTACTAGGAACGTAAGGGAGGAGGCCTCTTTTTTTTTGCTCTTTCAACAATGCAATCATGTTTTCCTTTTTATAACATCTAAGCGGCTGTTTAAAAAACGGCCGAACTCTAATTACGCTATTCGTCGTAGAGTATTTTATGGTGTTTGATTAACGAACGATGATGTTCCTTGGTTTTAACACCGAGCCCGAAACAAACATTTCTTTTTTTTTTTGTTTCATTATAGGTTGCGTTTTACTTTTTCGTCGTTATTTGTTTTTCTTTTATGATATTGACCGTCTGTTGCAGTTTTAACGAGCTAGACTGAAGCGATGAAGGCAATTAATTGCTCAGGTCATAAAAAGCTAATCAAATTAGTCGTTGCTCTTTAATTAATATCAGCCGGTGCCGGGATTAAGAGTTAATCATTAAAAGGAAAGAATGATCTCGGAATGAAGTTTTCTTTATTTGCGATTCAAGCTTATGAGGAGTGTTTAATTGAATAAAACTTGGTTGCGAAGCGAGAAGCAATAATCATAGCCTTCGAAGTTTTAAACCTATCTGTCTATGTATCTTTCTTGTGTGTGTCAGAGTAAAGTAAATGAAGAAATGATTAAATACACTAAAAAACAATTGCCAATACAACTCGTTTGCGTTTGTCTCTGATAATGACCGAAACCCAAGAGTAGAGTCTTGTTATTATTCAGTTTTACTCTAATACACACAAACGTAAGCAGTAAGTTATTGCCTATATGCCAGGGAAGGGAAAACTATATGCAATATACCGACAGCCCAGTTATGACATCCAGAGACTGCAGTTTCGTTCTTGTTATGGACTCATCAACTTGGAATAGTCAAAAACCGAGTTTGTCATTTAATTGAAGCTGAGTTTACTTTCGAACTGATAGCTAAAATTAGTTAAGTACACCCGCAAAAGTCCGCAAGTAATGTGCGATTAAACTTGTAAAATGAAGCCAAAAGCTGACGCAAAAAGCAGAAGTTGTCTCCAGCTCTGTCATTGACAATTCCAGAGTGATGAATTCAAAAGAAGTACGAAACTACAGTCTCTCTATGTCATAACTGGACTATTGGTATATTGCGCGCACTACATAGACAAGTAGCAAACGTTGGCATTCATCTATTCCATTAAAAATAAAAGAGAAAGAGCTGTACAGACTATACATTTCATGAAAGATTTTTTTTTTTTTTAATCACAAGAGTCGCATTAGATTCAAACATCAAATCCGACTTCATCAAAAGAGGAGGTTATACAATAGGAAACTTTTTTTCGAAATTCAATTTACTAAGTTCATAAAAGTTGCCCCTACCTACCCACATGTTCCACAAAAAATTTCAGTCTAATCAGAAATTGTTTAGGTGTTCCGCACGCGGCCTGAAGTTTGTGAATTTCTTCAAAAATATTATTTTTTTCTAATTTTTTTTAAATATTAAGAATAAATGTTAAAAATAATTCAAGTTGAAAAATGTACACAGCAAAGTCGGAGGACAAAATTGGGTTTGAAAAAGAGTACATTAAACAACATTTAGATTTCCGAAATTTATTCTAAACTTCCTAATTTTCACCAAAACTAGCATTTTACAAGGCCATGCGGCTTGGTTGGAAACTTGTTTATGAATGTGGAATCTAACTGAATTAACACTTGAAACTGGGAATCATCTGTGATTTATGTGGAGTAAAAAGTAAAATAATACCCACTATAAACAGAATCTAAGCCCTTCGTCACACAGTACCCGCGTTCTATCGGGGCCCCCGTGATGGTAAACGAAATACAGCTCCGCTAGCGTAGCTGCCATAGGATTGTAGAAGAGCATATATCTTTGGTTGAGGAAACAGACTCTAAATATTTCGGACATGGTGCTCCAGCAAATGGCCCAGGGAAAGAAATTGTAGCTTCAGTTTCACGATTTATGGAAAAAAAAAAGTTTTATTGATAAAGAACAAAAAAAGCTATCGGTTGTGATGGCACATCAGTTAACACTGGAAAATCAAATGATGCTATCAGACTTCCAGAAAAGTCTTTAGAACCCTCACTACAAGCCGTGGTATCTTTTCTTCATTTAATGAATTACCACTTAGAAAGTTAGCTCTTGATAGGCCGACTACTTGACAAAATTCTTTTAGTTGACCTATTGGAGAATTCTTACCATATTGCTAAAATCTACCAGTCATGAACTTTAAGAAAATAGAACGCGTTTTACCAGAAGTTGATGTCAAAGAATTGAGTCAAAAATACTTATGGGATGTGTCTAAAGCTGTAATGTCTGGCAAATGTTCTCAAAATTTAGCAGAAAGGAACCCTGCAAGCTTTTCCCATGCAAGATGGCTTCTTTACAATGTGGAATGGATAACATTCTGGAGATTTGTATCCAAATACTTGCTGCAATCTATGATCTTAAAAAAATCCTTAGATGCATGAAAATTTTATGCTGAGATTCGATTGTGAAAAAGCAGAGAGCATAAACCTTTATTATAAATTCTGCTAGTTTATTTAACTCTGAACTTGGATCACTAGTTGCGATGTATAGCCTCAAAACTGTTTGCCATCTTGCATGGGAAAAGCTTGCAGGGTTCCTTTTTGCTACATTTTGAGAACATTTGCCGGACATTTACAGCTTTAGACACATCCCATAAGTAATTATAACTCAATTATTTTACATCAACTTCTGGTAAAACGAGTTCTATTTTCTTAAAGTTCATGACTGGTAGATTTTAGCAATATGGTAAGAATTCTCCAATAGGTCAACTAAAAGAATTTTGTCAAGTGGAACAAATCTGACTTACCCCCCTCTTGGCGACTTTTTCCTGTTGGCGCCAAAAAATCATCGCCAAGACTTCGATGTACGACAAAAAACATCGTACAACATTCTTAGCGATGCTCTTTTGGCACCAACAGAAAAATTCATATTGACATAAAAAATGTAAAACACTATTATAGTCGAAAAGGAAATATCAAAAATCCTCAATTTCAACAAATGAAGAATACAAACGTTTTTCAGATAACAGTGATTTCTCACATGTATACGAAAGTCAGCACAGTAAAAAATCACACTCAATACTATACTGCAAAGTTATTGCAAATATACGCTTCAAAATCAACAAAACAACCCAACAAAAACATCTATGGTTCATAATAAAACAACGTACTACAACTGCATGAAATGCAGCGAATAAGCGCTGCAATAATACTACTGTATAGATACATTTGCAGAAAAATAACACTATTTGTTTTTTAAAGTAGCAAAGATTCCTTATTTCTATAGTAGCATAGTAAATAAAAACTAGCCAACAACAAAATCAATAACTTTTCAAACATATGTCGCACTAAAGGATTTTGTCAATGTAAAGTCAAAACAATTTGAAAAGTTCCTCAAATTTCGATATATGAATAGTAAAAACGTCTCCTAAGTACGTCGCAAACAACCATCAATTAATTTTCTATTATGTTTCAAAATTGCTTATAAAATTTTCCATAAAATGACGCTTCATATTTTTCAAAAGTACCAGAGGTGGCTTATTTTAGTTATTCAGTACATAAAATTAAAGCTTTTATAAATAAAAACGCTATAAAAGTATTATTAAACTACAGAAAAGTATTTTTCCATATGTTGCTAAGGAAACAAATAAGTAGCATAAAGTACGGGGTTTCGTTCATTTTGCAAGATTTAAGTAAAAATGAACCTCAATATTTCATCTTTCATGTTATCAATTAGCAAATTGTCGGGAAAAAATTCGATATATAGAAATTTCGATATATAGAAAGGACCTCAGTTTTTTGAAAATTACTCCGGAAACATTGAAATTAAAGCAAAATTTCACACATGAAACTCCATTACTAATATATACGCTAATCATATTTGATGAAAGTTAAGAATTAAAAATGAACTAATATGAAAAATTTAATGAATATTATACATACTTATTGAAAAACAGTAATCCAAAGAGTCGTTGCAATGATTGTAAATCGAGAGGGAAAACAAAATCAAATTGAATTGGCACAGCACTAGTTAAAACAATTTTCGCTGAAACTAATCATAGAGAGAGAGGAATCACCACCAAACAAAAGGGGTAGATAGAAACTGGTTTTGCTACAGGA
The DNA here is from genome assembly GCA_038373865.1 of Uloborus plumipes. NCBI lineage: Eukaryota > Metazoa > Arthropoda > Arachnida > Araneae > Uloboridae > Uloborus > Uloborus plumipes. Next base: position 42,634 of record JAXGGA010004437.1, on the reverse strand, counting down.
CAGGTTGCATCCAAAATTCGAAAACGACGGGGAGGGGATAATCCGGGAATTCCAGAATGGACAAACAACGTGTTTGTCCACTCCAGGGGTCCACACTTTATCTACAGCTGACAGTGGGGTTTGCAGTGACCTTTTCTGACCTTCCCTTTTCTCTTGACTTTCATCATTTATAGTATCATGTCAATACACAAAAATGTATCGCCGTATGATTGGCGATTTTTTTCAAATATCGCCAAGGGGGGGTAAGTTAGAGGAGAGCCAAGTATTTTTCCATATGTTGCTAAGGAAACAAATAAGTAGCATAAAGTACGGGGTTTCGTTCATTTTGCAAGATTTAAGTAAAAATGAACCTCAATATTTCATCTTTCATGTTTTCAATTTTTGAACAAAACAGCCAAATATGAACTCACCTTCGTATTGCTTAGGATGTGCCGATACAACAGATGACAACTGCTAATTACGACACATAGGTACTGACACAACACAAAATAGTTCATCTCCCTACTTCCAAAGCACAAAGATTTCACTTCCAACAACACATAACAGCGAAAATGCCGCTAATCAAGCACTCAAAAAATGGCGCACTTTCTAACAGTTGTTAACACCCCTCATTCACTTAACACTTGCAAACACTCATATTTTCTTAGGCTACAACACACAATAGCGAAAATACCACTAATCTAGCACTCAAAAAAATGGCGCGCTTTCTAACATTTGTTAACACCCACCATTCACTTAACACTTGCAAACACTCATATTTTCTTAGGCGCCAATACGGATAGACAACTACTGTAAATAGTTTTGAAATAAAAAAACAGTAATACGTTTTTTCTTTAGATACAAAGCGAAAATAATAAAAAGCAACACTCCTTCCAATTTTCCGCACCACAACACAAACAAGTTAAAATGACGTAGTTGAAGGGTTGCCAGTACCATAGCTCATTCCAAATCATCCAATAACGTCATCATTGTACCATACACAAAAATGTATCGCCGTATGATTGGCGATTTTTTTCAAATATCGCCAAGGGGGGGGGTAAGTTAGAGGAGCACCCTAAAGACTTTTCTGGAAGTCTAATAGCATCATTTGATTTTCCAGTGTTAACTGATGTGCCATCACAACCGATAGCTTTTTTGTTCTTTATCAATAGAATTTTTTTCTCCATAAATCGTGAAACTGAAGCTACAATTTCTTTCCCTGGGTCATTTACTGGAGCCCCATGTCCGAAATACTTAGTCTGTTTCCTCAACCAAAGATATATTGCTGCTTGAAATGAACAACGGCATATCTGCAAAAATCGATTTTTTTTTATTATATCAAAAAATTCAGTTTTTTTTTTACTCTTTCTTGTGGTATTATCGGCATATCTCTAGTTTCAAAATATCACGCAGCAATCGTTAGTGTCGTTGTGCATAGTTATTATTTTGGCGCGCTTTTGCTAGTAAAAAACGACACTGCCGCCATTGCGTCAGTTCTGAATAAGTGCTTGGAGGAGGAACATCTAATGTCTCTGTAAGTTGATTCGGCATAAGTACCGTTAATACCATTTTACTTCAAAATACCGTTTTGCTGCAAAAACTTAAAAACGCTCTCCTGAAAAATGGCGTTTTGCAGATATGCCGTTGTTCATTTCAAGCAGCGATATGTTCTTCTATAATCCTATAGCAGCTACGCTAGCGGAGCTGTATTTCGTTTACCATCACCGGGACCCAGATAGAACGCGGGCACTGTGTGACGAGGGGCTTAGATTCTGTTTATAGTGGGTATTATTTTACTTTTTACTCCACATAAATCACAGATGATTCCCAGTTTCAAGTGTTAATTCAGTTAGATTCCACATTCATAAACAAGTTTCTAACCTAGCCGCATGGCCTTGTAAAATGCTAGTTTTGGTGAAAATTAGGAAGTTTAGAATAAATGTGGGAGATCTAAATGTTGTTTAATATACTCTTTTTCAACCCAATTTTTTGTCCTTCGACTTTGCTGTGTACATTTTTCAACTTGAATTATTTTAAACATTTATTCTTATGATTAAAAAAAAAAATTAGAATAAAGTAATATTTTTGAAGAAATTCAAACTTCATTCCTCGTGCGGGACACCTAAACAATTTCTGATTAGACTTAATTTTTTTGTGGACTATGTGGGTAGGTAGGGGCAACTTTTTATCAACTTAATTTCGAAAAACGGTTTTTTTCGATACACCCTATTATACAATTCGTCGGAGATTTTTTTTTTTTTTTGTATATTATAAGATTACTCGAAGACGCCTGGACTGATTTCAAAAATTCTTTTTTTGTTTGAAAGGGTTTCACTTCCAATTGGTCCCATCGTCTCTTGGTCCGGGTTTGGCAACGGGACCCTGCAGAAATCTATCGAAATAGAAATCGTGATCACAGTAATCGCAATCATTCGTCATACCGACTGTAGATGATTGTTGTTTTGGAGGATATTAGAATATTCTTTTTGATTCGTAAGATTGGAAATATCAACGGGCTACATGGATCAACTTCGCGGGCTACATTTGACCCTCGGACTGTATGTTGGGCACCGCTGAAAAAATGATTGTCGCAAAATATATGTAGTTTCTTTAATAATAATAATAAATAAATAAATAAAAACCGATCTCTTGTTCTGACAGTCATGCAAATGAAATTCCAATGTATCCTTAATCAACTTCGAAATTTATCTGTCTAGACTACAAGACTAGAAACCAGTCACTTTATGTGACATGTGCTTATTGCTTAAGGTTTCCCAGACTTCTGATTGTTCATTACTCTTTAAATATTTGTACCTTTTAAGGAGTTGGACAGCACGACATATTCTTTAGCCTGGCAGTGGTTCTCAGAAATAAAAGTTTTTTTTTTTAATCAAAAGATGTTTTTAAAAACTTTTTTCAAAAAGCAGAGTTCTTTTTAAAACTCTGCGTGCTTTATTTTCCCACCACACTGCATAGTTTGGTCTGTAGCATATTTTTTCTAATGTGTATTACATTTTAACGCACACATCTCTTGCGTTATATACCAAATGATTGCAATACCGAGTCTATGTAAAAAATTTAAAAAAATTAATTTTTATTGAGTAATTTTGTCAATATCAATGTTTAATGAATATTCTTAAAGAAATTTGTATTCAAGCCACCCCTACCCCCGAAGAGAGAGAGAGAGAGAGAAAAAAAAAAAACCACGATCACAAAAATAATTCCTATGATATGTAAGAACAAACGCCCAAGTTCCTTTGTTATAGCACTTTAATATACTTTCTAGAAATTTACCGAGTATAGCACTTTTGCTGAGTACCCAATATTCGAGCTTTCACTTCTAGGCCGAGTTCTGAGTTACCGAGTACTCGGTATGGCACTTATTGCACCGAAGTTTAAAATACAATAATTTTGAGTATTAAAATATTTCCATAGCATTTTTCATTTATATTTTTTTTCCTAGTTATTGTTTGACCCAAAATAGTCACAACTTTTTTCTTACTATTATAAAAATGAGTTAACTTTATTCCTATGTATTATTATCACTATGCCAAAAACTTAATCTGCAAACCGATGGTTTAAAAAATTCGTAATTTAAGCTTTCAAATGATTCAAAATAAATTGGAATATGATCTAAAGGTTTCTTATTATCAGGCTATGAATCTTACGGATCACATTGAACTGTTCCTGGCCAAAGGTCAATTTAACACACTAATAGGTGATATGGAAAAGATGCTACACACAAATGTACATTCATACATTTGCAAGGTTGAAAGAATATAGGCAAAGTTAACTCTTATCCTGCATTGATTTTATAAGTGGAGATTTTTTTTTTAATTTTTGACTATTGCTCAGAACACAAATGGATAAAGCAGTTGTAAATTTCTCAAATTTCGTTATTTTTAAAAATATCTAATTTTTACAACTACTCGGCATAGGCTGAGTAACTGATCAAAATTTAGCCGAGTACCAAGTACTCGGTAAATTGGCTGAATACTGAGTACTCAATACATCCATAATACTGTCAGCCCCGCTTAAACGAATATTGTCGGCTCCACGAAATATTATTCGATTAAGCGGGGTATTCGTTTAAGCGGAGATCTTCAACTTTGCTTTAATGGCATGGCGAAATATTCGGTTCCAGAATATTTTATTCGTATAAGCGGGGTATTCGTTTATCCGTTGTCCGATTAAGCAGGGCCGACAGTATTTTCTTGAATACTTGGCTGATATTTCCAGTTACATAATCATTAACCTTCAACTCATTGATATTCACTCAAAAATGCATCCTTAAAACTCACGAAATATTCGTTGTATTTGACGGAATGGCTTCGTGAAAAATACTCTGATTACATTTTTTGTCAGTCTGCTTAAACTGTGCATCTAATTGCTGAAACTTTTATGAGATTTGAACATGAGTTTCTGACCCAACGAAGAAAGAATGGTCGTAAGTGAGGAAATTTGTTCAAAGATTGAGGAATCCTAGAAAGTGGGTGATGTATTTTTGAGAATGTAGTCTTTTCTGGCTTTTTTAAATGATACGATAAAGAAAGGATTTGACTTCCGGTTACCTCCAACGACATTGTCGATACACTTTTTTTTTTTAATTTTGGGGCAAATTGTTATCTGCTAGTTTTTAATATAAATGGATATTTGTAGATGTATGTTTGTTCATTATACAAATCCAGTTTTCGTCGGATTTTCACCAAACTTGGCACAGAGGTTCCTTGATACAATAGAATTCATATTACTGGGTTTTGAAATTTATTTTATAAGATTCCAAAAAGGTCAAAAATAAAATTTTTCGTTTCAAAATGACCATTTTCTTTCAATTTTGAATATGTAGAGTAATAGAGATAAGTCTTTAAACATACAAATTGATAAAATTTTACACATTTAACTATAAATATTTTCCAACAAAGATTACGATTAACAATGAATTATCAATTTAAAGCTCACTTATTTCATTTTAGCATGAAATAAGTTAAAAACAATCATAATTCATTTTCTAATTACCTTGGAAGCTTGGCACAAATATTGTATGATGCAGAAAAATTAGAGGTTCCAACAGATATTTTAATTTTTGCGAGCATTTTTTAGTCCTCCTATTAGAGGAATTATGCAAAAGACGAATTGATGCAATTTTTATATGCCCATGTCGATAGAATTCATACAAATAATTTTTTTAGAGCTAGGTTGTATTAGTACCCGGGTAACGCCAAGTAATAAGCTAGTGTTTAAATTAAATACAAATTACCGATTTGTACATCTATTTTTTTTTTTTAAATATCTTATAACTCTTGCACTGAACCAAGATTTATACTTCAGTCAACTTTAGAATTCCACAAAGGCAAAAAGTCTGAGTACTGCTCACCCACGATTACGTGCTCTTGTGCCCATTTCTAATAGCGTGGCTGACCTATGCGTGTTTGGTTTGTCAACACTGAGATTTGAATCATCGATTAAAAATTCTTGATCATTGTCTATGACTTAACGATTTGAATCATCGATTAAAATTCTTGATTATTACATAATGCGAAGGTCACCATCGAGTGTTCAACGCAGTCTTTTCAGCTCGGGTCTTATGCAAGAAATATCCGTTGTTTCTCGTCACCCGTTTCGAACATTTACGAATCATTTCCTTTTTAACTGTCGAAGGAAAAGGAAATTAATTGCCCAGTTCGGAAGGAAGTGTACCACAGCGCTTGATTAAGGAAGAGTAGCCCCTTTTGCTCGTTCCCTGCCCCGATAAGTGCTTTGTTTTTACTTTCCATTTGGTACTGCGTTTGGCGTCCTTTTGCAGATAACAAATCTCTACCCCGAGAGACAATTAATTGTTGTGAGAAGTAAAAATGTGACCGATTAAAGTATTAAGTAATGATAGGTGAACATGGAAAGGGAGATGGAGTTTGGGGCACAAAGAGCTCTATGGTGAAAAATACTTAACGTCATAGAAATGAATTTAGAAGAAATTTAGAATTTAGATAGGGCAAATGAAAGTTCAAATTTCTGAAGATTTTCAAGGGAATCTTAATTTCTTTCGTATAATTTTGTGTATACCTATTACGTCATAAAAAAATTTATAACCTTACCGGCGAAACTTATGAGCAATAAAAGAGGGAAATGGAGTGCCTTTTTCTTTATGTTTCGATGACTTGAAAATTTCTCGTCGAAAGTTTAATTTCACCCCCAAATAACACCCAAAAATAGCAATGTTGTTACTCTTGATTTCCTTGGAATTTTTCAACATTTGTTAAAGAGCAATCAGTCAAGTTTTGGCGAGTGGCACATACTACTCATTCAACTTTTAGCGCGGAAATGACAAAAGAACAACGTTTCGGGAATAGATGTAGTGGAACAAGATACACAACTTTGAAGCAGCAACCATTTTGGGGCAGGAATTAGTAACAGGAGGGAGCAAGTCCAGTCATTAGCTTAGGAAAAGCTGAAGCAAAGATCCAAAGTCACACTACGACGAATGGGAGACACGTGTTGCATGAAACTCGTGAAAGAACTCCGATTTCTTTCTATCCATGCCACAAGAACTGAAGACTTCATCCTCTCTATCTTTTAACCCTTCTCAATGTCAAACACTGGCGGCTGTTGAACGCTGGGTGATTGGCGAATCTCGAAAATAAACGGGCAAAAGTTGTTTGCATCACCTAGAAGAAAGACAGCCTGCTCTCGTCAATTGAAATTTGCAGTTTGTTTTGAAAATTTATAGTGAGCATTTTCTTATTTCAATTTCACTCAAGGTTTTCGTTTTTTAATAGTTTTTCAGACGCTTGCCTGTTGACTGGGTGTCTCTTGCCCATGGAATTGGTTTCTTGTTGTGCACCTAGTTAATATTACATCTATGGTTTCGGGTGGGTTTTACTTCAATGAAATAAATCTTACAGTTATGCTTTTTGTTCCCGTGAAAAAAAAAGAGAGAGAGACTCAATCTGGTATACGCACAATAATGGTCATTACATGGATTTTGTACTGTTACTATTTTATTATTAAAACAAAATTGTTTTTGCTCAATGATGGTAAAATTTCAAAATAAAACGAAAATAATGAAACTGAAAACAACCCTAAGCGACGTTAGCAAAGCGACGCAAACGTTAGTTATCTCACGCCCTGGTCACCAATTTCTAACGCCGCTTACAGTAGTGCTCCTGTGGTAAGTTGAGCTACGACCTTGACAATGTTTACTTGTTTTTGGGGAGTTCAAGAAAAAAAGGGAATGTGGTATTATTGGAGCGGATTTAAGTTGGAATACCATATGAAAATAACCTAATTCAATTCAACGTCAAATACCTTCCTCTATTAGAAAATATTTGTGAAACTATTTTCTGTATAGACTCGCAATTCTGCAGAGGTACACTGTTTACAATTTTTCACTGTTTGTCATTTTAATTTTCGAATTGATTGTTATGCTTCGCTCTATGCTCATTCATCAAACTGAAATAAATATACATACTAAAAAAATAAAATAAATAAAAATAAAAAAAAATTACCCGCATAAATGCATATTTCTGTAAAGTATGCGTTACAACACGAACTCATTTTCTCGTCTAACAATTTTTCTGTAAATGAGTTATTTTAGTAAATTTTTGTTTATTGATAAATATTTATTCCACATTTCGAATTCGAACTTTTATGTCAATGAATATAAGATGCAACCGAAGTCAACAACGCCCAAACTTTGAAAGATAAATTTAAACGGAGAGTTTGCCATGAACAACAAGTTTTAATGTTTCAAAGAGGTCAAAAACGCTTGAAATAAGGGGTTGGAGTGGGGGGGGGGGGGGGCTACCATTTTCTTTCAATGGTCTATGGAGCAAAAATCTTGGATAATTTTAAATTTGTTCAAACCATTTTTTAAAAAAATTACTCAAATTGTAAAATTACATTTCTTTTATGTATTATCCTTTCCTTTGATGTGTCTCTAATTAAAGTGATGTTTCTTCTGTTGCAGGCTCAAGGCGATGATGACGTTGCCGTCAGTGTGGAAGACACCCGTGGCAGCGGGTTTATGGAGGAATTCTTCGCAGAGGTGAGTTGTTTGCTCTTTCGATTTCTCCCTCTCTTCTCCCCTGCAGCACAGAACATTAATCCTCCGAATTATATGCCAGTTTACGAATGCGAGAAACCTTTTTTTTTTACCAAATTTTTTCAATGTAGTAAGTGTTGAAAACATTGAACCCTGCACCAGTGAGAGATTTGATCTCGTACCTTCAGATGAACCTGTTTTTGAATTTTCAAAGAATGGGTATCTTGGGATGGAATGTGAGTGCAGACGAGTTCTCACAATAAACTGAAACTTAATCGCATCTGCCATCCCCCCTGTCGCAAAAAAGATGGGGATCAAAAATTTAGCATGTGTGTGTTTGTGTGTCTGTGGCATTGTGAGTCCTAAACGATGAATCGATTTTGATTTTTTTTTTTCTTTTTTGTCCTTGAAAGGCGTCTTGATCGACAATGTTCTTAGCACTGATTCATTTGAAGCGGTTTATTGATCTATTTTTTTTAATTCGAGATCATTTCTTGCTATTACTTGAAGTTCATTATTATCTATAAATAGTTTTGAGAGCGTAGATTCAATGAAATTTCCAGACTATGTTAGAACCGCTTGTAGCCATGACAATGGTAAGCAGATGCATTTGAGCGACTCATGGCGAGAAGTTATGCTGAGCAGATCTTGTCACCCAGTTTTTCGAAGCGAAATGAAATAATTTTCCGAAATATTTATTTCCGATTTAAAATGAGCGAATGGAATGATTAGTTGTCAATTTTTTTTTCGTTAATCTTACTACATTTATGACAGGCAAAATATTTCTTTCCGCCAAACGTTTTGCATAAGAAAACTTAACATAACCCATTCGTTAGTGGCGCAGCTTTTAACTTTGCTTTTTTTATATATATTTCAGGTGTTTCTACAGAATTTTTTGACAGGGTACGTATTTTTCGAACTTCTTATTATTGTAATGAAATGCGATTAACTTAAGGAAAAGCGGCTAGTTTCGCAAAATATACGTTTGTGTGTGAAATTCGTAGATGAACATATACAAAAGAAAAATCTAAGAGAAAATTTCAGCCGTAAAATTGGATATGAGTACGAAAAATATGATAAACTAAGCATTTGAAAACTTTATTTTTTCTTAATATAACAAAAAGCAGTTATGCAAAAAATATTGTGGCGTAGTAAATTTAGATTGCTAAAATATTTAACACAAATATTTCTGGGTTCAATTTAGAAAATCAGTAGGGGGGAGGGGGCACATATGGACGCCTCATTTTTTTTCCAACTATTAAGAACTGTGAAAATTATGAAATTTTTTTTTTTTAATGACAGGCCTAAATCCACAAATTTGAAGCAATTGGCAGTAATTTTCTTTGTTGATCAAGCAGTTTTTAAACTTAAAAGTAATTAATGCTAGATTAAAAAGCAGTGAGTAACCGCCCCTAAGCAAGGGCTAAGGTAGAAACATGCAATACACTGCTAACTCGGCTATTTCGATCCATGGACTGCAGTTTCGAGCTTATTATGCTCTCATCAGCATGGAATGCGAAAGTAATCGAGTTGGAGGCAAAAATTCTCTTATAAAGCAAAGAGAGCCAAAAAAAAAAAAAAAATTAACGAATTGTACCGTTCCCATTTGCGGTCCCTCACTGGTATTCTAATTTCACATTAGCTACCAGTTTTTTTTTTTTTTTGGCTCTCTTTACTTTATATGAGGATTTTTGCCTCCAACTCGACTACTTTCGTATTCCACGCTGATTAGAGCATAATAAGCTCGAAACTACAGTCCATGGATCGAAATAGCCGAGTTGGCGGTGTAATGCTAGATTGTTTGTACGCTAATTGGGGTTAAGTATTTTGCCGACAAAGTGGTACTTTTGGACAGTGGCGGAAACTTGAAAAAAACCTGGTAAAAAGGGAGAAAAACTGGCAAGAACTGGGAAAATTGGTTGGATTTCAAAAAACATACTAATATAACTTCAATTTGCATAATATAATGGAGACTAAAATCAAAATCACATCTCTTAATATTTGACCGTGTACACTTGAAGGGATTTGGTGTAAGATTATGGTTAGTATAAAAAAGTAAAAAAATGAGATGAAAAAAATTAGTTCTTTTTGTAAAAAAATTACAAAAAAGCATCCTTTTGTGCCCCCCTCCCCCCTACGTCTACACTTTGCTTAAAAATATAGCATCCGATATTTTCATAATATTTTGTTCTAACCACTTTTTTACAATTTAAATAAATAGATTAACGTAAATCATTGAAAAAAATTTGAGGATAATACGCTGCTTCAAATGGGTGCTATGTTGTGTTACGGAATTTGAAAATGATGCATGTGATAAATCGAAATGCTGTGGCCATTTTTAGCTATTACGTAATGTATTTGTAAACTGTAAGATTCCTGTAAAATCCCAACGTTTGATTGAAAATTTGATCCAAACTTTGCGGAACTGAAATTGTTTAACTATTATATTTTGTCAATTATCTTTTTGTTTTTCATGCTGAAAGTAAAATGAAACGTCATTAAAAAAATTATCTGCAGACTAGGTTATTTTTCCTCTTTTAGAATCATTCCGCACTTCCTTTTTCTCTAATGATTTTAAAAACTTCCTCCAAAAAAGATCTTTTCGATAATTTCTTCAGGCTTCACCCTTCACTTAAGTAAATTAATCGTTTGGAATGTAACTAAAAAATCCTCGAATTTGATTAATCGATGCTAAAGCAATTTGCATTGTCTTAACTGTCGTCGTATAATTACACCGTTTGAAAATTTGTATCTTTTCTTTCTTATAAAAACTATATATATGTATTTTTAACAGTTATTAACGTTCCCTCCTTCACCCGTTTAATATTTCCTATAAAATCGAAAAAAAAAGGAAAATAAATCTAAAGATAGTGCGTGTATTGTGTTTGGTACTGCTAGATAAAAGATGCCATCAGAGGAATGACGCACGCGGTAAAAACTCTTTTCAACAAAGTGAGTAAAAAATTCATTTTCTCGCTGATCCTACTTATTTTAAAATAAAGAGGTCCGTTTCCTCTTCAAGGTCACGCGCAATCTCTCCTTGGTCAAGCTTTCCTGTAAATTGTATGACTTTTTATTTAAAAAAGTTAAAAGATTATCGAAGTACTTTTTCGATGAGGAGGTTAGGAAAATATGTTAAGAAAGTGTAAAAAGTTACATTGTACATGTTTTATACAGGGTTGCCACGCCACAGGGAAAACACAGGGTGTTCAAAAATCAACAGAAATACAGGGAAAATCCGGGGAATTTTGAAATTTTCTTTAAAACTCTGGAAAGTGCAGTTAATTATATATATATATATATATTTTTTTTAAGTTGAAGTCAATTCTCAAAAATCAATTCTCCAATATGTAAAATACCAATGAATAAATTTATACACAAAGAAACAGGGTTGCAAAAAACCCACCCGCCCAAAAAAACCCACCCGGGTTTTTTTGGGTAAAACCCACTCTAAAAAACCCAATAAAACCCGCACAAAAGCGGGTTTTATTGGGTTTTTTAAAATTAGTGAGTTTTATTTCATGTTCAGCATTTTTTATATTAGATTTTATCCATTGTTTTTAAAAAAGTTACCCTGCATTGAAACTTATACGTCTACCCATGAAATGTATATATAAAACCCTAAGGCAATTTCTTTTCTGCCGATGTCAACGATTGTTTTGTTTACAGTTGGCAATGGCCTCGAGTAATATTACGGGAAAAGAAGATAATTGTACAAAATACATTTTAAAATGTTACACCTTCATCCTAATAACTACGAAAATTGAGCACAAATTATTACTAAATATCGTTACATTTAATTATTTTTTTTAAACATTTATCTATGATGAAACTTGGTTGGTGGTGGCATAGTAAAAAAGTGTAAACTAATCCTTTAAAGTAATTTTCAAATGTTATTTGTTACTTTGTCTTTTTTATGATGATTTATTTACATTATTTAAATGCAAACAAAAATAAAAATCATCATTCTTAATTAATTCTTTTTTAAACAAGAAAGAAGAAATACTCCCCCCCTGTGCCTTTTCCTTTTTCAACAAGCAAAAGAAACAATAAATCTAAAAAAAACCCAATAAAACCCTAAAAAACCCAATAAAACCCCAAAAAACCCAATAAAACCCGCCCGGGTTGGGTTTTTTGAAAAAAACCCGGGTTTTTTGCAACCCTGCAAAGAAATAAAATAAAATAAAAAAATATTAGGGCCATGCTCCACATCAGCGTAAAACGCGACCGAAACTGAAGGCAGAAACCGAAAATCCGGGTACTTTCCATAGGAACACAATTGAATCCATTTTACGCTTCTGCCTAATTTTTCTGCTTTACGTCGATGTGGAGCATGGCCCTTAGTCATTTTACTTCACTGTATTTTTTTTTTTTTTTTTTGCTAAGTTTTCTTTTTTCGTAAATATGTAAATGTGTATTATAAAAGCAAAAAAAAGTAAAAATATGTTGCTTAGTTTGAAATGCATTTTAAATTTTATGCTAATTTAATTAGAGAGTATGAGATTAGTCATCAATCCGTTTTATGATTTTAGTTTTAAACATATTCTGCTTTGCCTCCCTATGTTTTTATTTAGTTAGTTTTTTTTCTGTGCCAGGATATTAATGTTCTTATAGAATATCAGTGTTCGCTCGTTCGTAATACTGCAAATTCATGCAGGGAAAACCCAGGGAATTTTCCCCTTGGAATTGAGTGGCAACCCTGTTAAAGTCACTTTTGATGAAAATGTCAATCAGAGAAATTCTGAAATGCATTTTAAATAACAATTCATAAATACTATACATATATCATACGAGTATTAAAGCGTTTATCGGGTTTGCAGCGTAGTAGCTTAACTGTCCGCCAACTTGTAGATTTTAATTATTGTAATAATATAAATTAAAACAAAAAGTTTTTCATACGACTGGAGAAGTTAGCAATCAAGAGCTGTAGTGTACAGTGTACATGGACATGACATAACAATGGAATATATTTGCTTCTTGGCAAGATTGCTGTTTCGAAACCACACGCTAGGTTATTTTTGTATAGGCTGTTTTTTGTGATTATTGCATCTTGAGATCATTTGTGAAGGCTCCACTTTAATGAGTAAGTTTTACGGAGCGCTCGTTTTTACAATTTTAGAACGCTAGTGAAAGATGCTTTTTTATAATTAAACTTGGTGTAGTTTTCGTTTGATGTAGTTTTTTTTTTTTTTTTTGAGTATGTTTTGGAAATTGTCTCAAACAAAACGAATATGTAGCTTTTCTATGCCATCAATTGGTTAAGCAGCTTAATACTTTGAACCTGCTTTCCCACTCCATCCGGAAAAACATAGATATGCCGCTGGCCCACAGGCGTAATTTCTCGCTTGCACCATGAAATTCTAAAAAAAAAAAAAAAAAAGAAAAGAAAAAAAAATCTGGTATGGACCCCACACTACTGCCACGAAACAATGCAAAAAATATTTTACAATGGTTAATTTTCTAAACATTGCTGATTTTAATATCATTCAGTGATTTTTTCGCAAAATATCGCCAATAGCGCCAAGTTGAACCCAAATTCAAAAAATAATTTTTTCGCCAAATGTCAAACACTTGGCGACCAAAAGTTTGGCGACATTTTACCAAGTGGTCGGGCCAATTCATATCACTTGAGTCTGCATTGAAATTAACACTGATTTACTCCAAAAAAGGGGTAAAACACCCCCTTGGGAACATTCAAATGCAACCACAAGGGGAGGTGCACAACTAGACCATCCTCAGAGCCTACATACCAAGCTAGAAGCTTCTACGGCATATAGTTTTTGAGTTATGCGACCCACATACATACATACGCACACACGTACATACAGACGTCACGAGAAAACTCGTCGTAATTAACTCGGGGGTGGTTGAAAAGGATTTTTCGGCTGCATATATGTTGGTAGGTACATATGCACGTGCTGACAGGTTGAAAAAACTACTGAACATTTATTCGGGGGTGAGCAAAATCAAAATTTAGACTCAAATTTGAGTGATTTTTTTTTCGCGATCACAATACTTCCTTTACTACGTAAAAGGAAGTAAAAATGAAAAATATTAACCAAATTCTAAATTTTTCCATGGTTCTAATCTTTTACCCCTTTAATTTACAAATAGCAATTTTCTGCTCTGAGTTTTAATTTAATAAACGAAACTAGCCGGGATTCAAAAGAACAAACTAATTTTTTGGCTCAAAAAAACCAAACAAGTTTTTCAAGGCACGTTCCTTTTCGTGGATAATCATTTCACCGGATTCCTCTTTATTTCTCCATTTTATGATGTTTGCAGCTGTAAATTTTTTCTTAGCATTTCTAAATTTAGTTTGGGTTTTATTATAGGAACTTTAATGTCCCTTCCTTTTTTTGTTTCTCGCTCTTTCTGTGCTCTTGTAGGAAACTGTTTTGGTGTATCGACGTTTATTCGCTGTGCGTTGAATATCGACGGAAACAGTGAAGGATAAATTGTTTGCTTTGGTTGGGGCCATTAACACGCTTAACACATTATGACGTTTGATTGATTTTTTGAATTTGCGATTCGGCTTGTTGTAAAACTAAATAATGATTGGAGGAAGGGTTTTTAAAAATTTAAATGGGGGCTCTTGCTGTCTTATTACCGCAAGTTTTAACGCAATTTACAAAAGAATTGTTAAATATTACCCTGGTTGTGACCGAATCACGGGAATGTTACGTCAGATCAACGTATTGTAAATAAAATTGAGTAGAGACTGGCTCTGTCGCAAGTAATAAGGTGAAAAGGATGCTATGGATTCTAGGTTTGATTAGCACGCTTCATACAAAATTGAAAGAAAATGCTGTTTCAGATTATTACTTCACCCTTTAGTGAATTAAACAGAAATTTTAATGATTTTCATATTCGCAAATAAAATGCTTTGTAGGTTATGAACGTTTGCCGAATTATCCTGCGGTTTCGAGCTTCAAGAACGCTTGTTTCATTATCACCTACCTCTAAGTGAAATTGAGGATAGTACATACGAAATTCAGTGCAACTTTCAGCATGTTCAATGAAATTAATAAAGAGCCTATGTTAAATATGTCATACTAAAAACGAAATTGCAAGAAAACTCTAAAGCTACTTAATTCCGCAAAAAAGATTTATTGGCAGACTAAAATTGTCTTATCGTAAACGAAATTAAGGAGTGTCTGACTATATATTGCGTACCGTGATATAAATGCTAGGATTTCTTATAAATCACTCTTATTATTTTAAGAAATAGATTTATTTGTGGGATATATTTATCCTAGAGCTTCCCCAAACTTTCTAACAATATATCTTTTCGCTTAAGAGCCCGATCTGTAACGATTCAAATTGTTTCATACGAAATGTAATTTTTCAGAGCGCTAGAATTCATTACATAAATATGTCAACATCAAAAGCTGTCCATCTCATGTAGGCACTAAGTTAAAGAGGAGAGGAACGCAACTTATGGCATTCGAATCGTACTATTATGTGGGTGTGAGCGACAAATTAAATTACTAAATGAATAAAATAAAGTTAAAATAAAATGAAAAAAATAATAATAAATATCGATTTTATTCTTTTTTAGATCCAATTTTAAGTGAACTTTCTCGTACATTTCCTATGTTCTGGTCAAAAATCATCGAACGCTTTTAATTTTCCCATCAGTCGGATCAATGCACGATGAACTATAGTCGGACTTACTAAGTCAATTAGACCGTCTATAATCAACACTTAAAGTATTTTAAGTAAAGTATTATTTGTAGTAAATAACTTTTTTCCGTGTCAAATATTAATAATAATTCAAAGAGCATCACATATTTTATATTATCGATCATTGTAAAGTGTCTTTTTTTCTGTAGCTGTCTGTTGAAACAGGCATCATTATATATTTTAGTGTCCAACGGTTTTTTTTTCTTTTCTTTTTTTTTTTTATTAGTTCAAATTCAATAATCAAAAACTGCAACCGTTCCAGACATAATAAGAACGCCTCTTGTGCAGCAGTGCCCCGGGCGTTTTGTCAAGGGCCAATTGTATCCCAGCTACTCTGGCTCTCACGTTCCCACAGTCGAGCGGGAAAGAAATGCTCCTATGAAGAGGAAATGCTCTTGAAAACTTGCACTTCCTCATCATTTATCCTCTCCCAAGAAATTTGCTCCTCACCAGTCGATTCTCGATTGATCCCACTTAACATTTCGGGCAGGCTTCTTTAAACTGTCTTATGGTGTTTCCCTTCTGCAGCCGTGGTCTGTATGAGTGCTATTTGTGGATCTATTTCATTGGTGTAACTGAGTTTCATATTTATGTAGTGTTGCGATCATTCAGGAAATGATAGGTTTCGTTCGCAAGCAGCGACAATGCTGTGACTTGTTAGAAAGAAAATGTGTCTCGTAGGATACGGAAAACTTTCGGCACTTGATCTTTCACAAATCTGGTGATAATCTACAAGAAAGAAACTGCCCGCCGGGGAGTGGTTATTAATACGCTTTTATTAGTTTCACACGTTTGTTTCTTTGTTTGTCTGTATGTATGTAACTCTAAATAAAAGATAAAATTCACGTTTTTTGCAATCATAAATTTTGATTGGGTTTTATGGCGCAAGAGCGTTAGCAGGCTATACTGAGCGCAAGTATAAAAGTAATGTATTTAATACTATTGTTAATACTAAAGGCTAAACTATTATATATGTTAATGTAGATGAAATGTATATTTTCTTGTTGTAAAAGCTTATTTTTTAGATTTTTTAAACTAATTTAAAGATTATTTATAGTTTGCCCTTGTTATATCGCGCGACTTTACATCGTTCATCCGGATATATCGCGCTTTATGGCTGTCTATAAATACTGTCACGCATAGACGGGAGAGGGTATGTCGGGAGTTGTGACGTTTTGTGACATGAAGGAAGGAAGGAAGTGTGATATCATGTATTTTTCTAATACGTTGATGAAAAAAAGCGTGACATGTGACTAAGGTATAAGAGGCTAGGTTGAAGTGTGGCACATTGCAAAAAACGGGAAGGGGTCAAAAATCTTGAAAAAAAGAAAACATGTGGCATCGTTTTTGGACAACCCCTTTTCATTTGTCCCTCAAAAAGTTATAAGTTAGGTTAGGGAAAAAAAAGTAATTTGAAAGAAAAAGAAACTGAAAAAAAAAAAAAAAGAAAAGCCTCGTTTTTCAGGAAAAGTTACTTTTTTTCGTCAATGAACAAAGCAAAAATGTTTTCTATTTTCTGTAACTTTTAATTCTTATGCAAGTGAATTATAGAAGAAATATGAAATGAATAAATACATTTGTGCAACAAAGTAACAATTGTAAACAACGTGCATCAAGCACATGTTAGAAAACAAGGCGCAAACATGCATGCGTGACAAAAATCCATATGGTACAGTAGCCACTCGTTAAACAGCTTTTGTCGGGAGACAACAAAAAAGCGCTGTATAATTTCAAATCGGGCAAAAATTTGTGGAAATAATTTTATTTTCAGAAAGAAATTGAAACTCATTTTTTTTTTCTTTCAACAGCTCATAATTTACAAAGCTCTTCTAACATAAAAGTAAGGTAATTTTTTTGTAAGTGGACCCATCATTTACTTCCACATTTGATGTATTATCTTCCTACAAAAGCGATTTAACGAGAATCTACTGTATTAAATATAATTTTGTCACTCATACAAATACACGCTGGAAGATTGGTGTTACATTACAATTTACATTAGTATGTTTTTTTTTTCTCTCAGTAAATGTAATTTTAGAGGGGAAAAAAAATAAATGAAGCAGTGTTGGAAATACATAATGCTTTGTCTTCGCATTACTGACTTTATTTTGTTGCAAAAGATGCATTTATCCCTTCATTTATCACTAGGAAAATATTGTTTTCATGTCGCTTTACAAGTGAATATATGAAAGCTAGGTCTAGTTGTCAGGGCTACAATATTAAGAGGAGGGTATAATTTTGATCAAACATTTACACAAACTGCTGTATTAATATCAGTGATGTATAAAATGTTGTCTTCAAAGATATAAAAAATTTTTACCGAAGGACAAACTTTTTTTTTTTTTTTTTAATTTAACTCAAATTTCTACGTAATTTAGAAAAATTAGCGCTAACCACTTTTCTCTTCTCTTAGAAAGAATTTTAGGGTACTAATATTAATTTGTACTTTTGGTTTACTAAAGTCATAAAATTTGAAATTCCTCCGCTCCCCCATAATTGTAGTTTACAGCATAATAGTTTATGAAGAATATTTTGTGTAATGAAAAAAAATAATCTCTCACTTAATAAGGACCATGAACTCCCGTTGCATTCTGTTTCTAGGAATTTTGTCTCAAAATATTGGATTGAAATTCGTTTCAATGAAGAGTTATGCAAGCATCCTTTCAAAACGGAAAATTTGACTTGGGATGCAGTTTTCTTTATGGGTATTCATCATTAGACTCCAGTGGAATAACGTCAGATTTGGTTATGTCTTACGATTTTTTATGATTTTACTTTCTTTTAGCTTCTCAAGTTAATATTTTTTTGAAAAAAATGTGGATTTTGGTATGGCGTAAGATAATACAGATTTTTTTTTTTATTTACGAGATGCATTCAAGTTCTAAGACAGTGATTCCCAACCTTTTTGTGCCCATCGCCCCCCTCTGGAGGTTGGGTTACACCCATCGTCCACCTCCACCTTCTTCCCTTAAAAACGTAAATTAGGTGACATTGCCCCTGGTGAACATTAATATTTAAACTCCTAATTTTAGTTTGAAGCTTTAAAAAGTGCATGATAAAGCAATAACAGTTGGCTTTAAAACTAAAAATATTTTTTTTCCTCACTTATTCTCCGTCAAAAAAAGAAAGAAAAACCGTTATTTGAAGCGTTTTAAGGGGTTACAGTACCTTTCTAACAAATTTCTTTAACTTTAAGTGAAAAAGTTAATTCTTTGAAATATTTGTTTCTGCACTTGTTTAACAATCAATAATTTATTTTCAAACATTAAAAATTTTGAAAACTTTTTTTGAAAATTTGAAAAATGTAAGAAAATTTCAATTTTTTAAAAACCCTAAGGCTTTTTTGTTTCTGCACTAATTTCAAAATTTCTTTTTGTGAAATGATCAGAAGGATTACCTCAATAAATCTGTCCATTCATTTTCTTATATTTTGAATAGAAAATATTTTCTGACTTATGTAAAAAATTCTTAGAAAATTTTTTCGAAGTTTAACTAACTCTAAAAATTTTTGTAATTTATAAAACGCTTATTCAATGCACAGTTTTGTTAAATATATTATCCTGAGTGCAAAAAATATTGCTTTAAAGTTATATCTTTTATAGAAAAAATTCCTTAGCATTTCCAGTAACATATAAACACTAAAAACTGATCACCGAGAAAAAGCACTTTAAAGTTTGGCTTTTCCATTAGAACACATAGCATGCTTGCCCTAAAGTCGCTCATAACTTTTTGAATAATTTAGCTAGAACAATGCTATTTTTTTCTGAGTGTTTTAAATAACTTTTACTTTTGAAATAAGCAATAAAATTTTTTTTGGTCTTTTGGTCATTTTTGAGGTACTGTAACCCCTTAATTAATTAACATCATTTACATACTTTGCAAAATTAAGAATACTACATTTTTCAGTAATCTGCTTTTTTTTTTAAATTGAAATCTAGAAAAAATTGAAAGCGTTGATGGTTAAGATTTGTTCATTTTTGCCTTTTTAATGGCTGCCTTGTGCTTAATGGAACTCGGTTAAAGCTTTGATGCCAATCTTTACATTTGAGATTTAATCGAAGGCCCTCTTTAAAGCAAATGTCCAATTTATTTCTTTGCTTCGTCATAAGCTGCACTACTGAGCTAAACCCTCTTTCAACTAAATATGTTGAGGGGAATGAGATGAAGAGTTGTTCAACTTTCTCCCAAAGTTGTGGGTAATTGCTCATAAGCTTCACCCAGTCAAATTCGTAACTGTATTGCTTGAAAATAATTTTTGATTCGCAATCAAATTTCAAATTTCTGTCTGCAAAGAGTTGTCCAGTTCATCCACAGCTTCAAAACAAAATAGGTCTAAAATCAAGTCAGGAATTTCTAAGTTGACCAAATCTGCAAACCTTGTTTCAATGTTCTTTTTTAACTGGTCAAGGTGATCAATAAAAATCAAAACTTCTTCTTCTGGAAGTTCATCATGCATGATTAAACACTTTTTTAGGGTAGGAAACTGAATCAATTCTTTACGGCCAATATTTGTCTTGTGGATTTCGAATTTGGCAAAGAATGCTGAAATTGTGCTTTTGGCCTTTATGAGAGTCATTTTGTTTCCTTTCAGCTTAATGTTGACTTCGTTCATTTTTTCAAAAATATCTGTTAGATATATGCAAGTTCCAATTTGCGCTGTTTCGAATTATCACTAAACGCAGGATCATGCAAGTCGTGAAATTCAGTAATAGAATAGAGAGAGAGAATAATTCAAAGAAACAGAGCAAACAATTTCCTTTGGAAAGCCATCTCACGGCCAAATGTAAAAGCAAGCACTCGAATTCTTCATAAATTTCATGGCAAAGAAATTGAAAGAATTAGTTTTGATCTTGTAAATAACAGTAATGACTAATTGTAAGGTTTCTTGTAAAAAACCACTCAAGATTTTAGCAGCCAAGTGCTGACGATGAATGACACAATGGATGGTGATCACTTCTGGCACTTCTTTTTTAAGGTGTGCAAGAAATCCAATATGACGACCTGACATCGCAGGGGCACCATCTGTTGCGCAAGCGTTCACATTTGACAGTGGAATTTCTTTTTCCTCAAAATAATCCTTCACCACTTTAAAAATCGACGATCCCTTCGTATCAGTAATCAAAGTTCTGACAAACAACATTTCCTCTGTGATCTCTTTCAGTTCATTAATAAGCCTCACGTAAGCTAATAAAATTTGAGCTACAAATATATATATTTTTTGAAAGGTCAAGAATTTCCTAAGGCCAGATATCCGAATACCCGTCGTCCCCCTATCGCCCCCCAGAAATTTGTATGCCTCCTAAAAAGTTCGATCGCCCCTCATGTTGGAATCACTCCGATTTTTTTCTCCAGACTGGAAGGACGCAGAAACATGTGCATTGTTTTAAAATGAACGCGCGTTCTTTGTCAAAGTATCACAGAGATAGCAACACTATGCGACAGATGGAATTTTAACTCCAATCGCGAGAATGAAAACTATTTTCGATACTTAAAATGGCGACGTTTTCCTTATTTGAACAGTGTAATCATTCGTTTTCTGAATTTGCGTGGTGTGACACCAATTAAAATTCATCGACAGGAGGAGACATGTGATGGGATTATGGATGTGTGTTTGTGGGTGCGACAGTTTAATGAAGGCAGAACATCGTGTTCAGAAATGTTCTGCCTTCATTAAAAGATTCAGAAAACGAATGATTGCACGCTGTTCAAGTTTGGAAAACATCGCCATTTTAAGTATCAAAAACAGTTCTCATGCTCGCGACTGGAGTTAAAATTCCGTCTGTCGCATAGTGTTGCCATCTCTGATATTTTGACAAAAAACGCGAGCTCATTTTAAAACAATGCACATGTTTCTATGTCTTTCCAGTCTGAAAAAAAACTAGCTGTCGTGGCCGTCACGAAACTTTCTTCTATATCTATCTCATGAATTCCAGTTACAAAATAAAATACGTACTCGCCCGAATAATTGGAGACAGCTCCAATTTCCCAATTATCGTAATAACCCTGCAAATGCAGAATCAATGAGCGAAATTGGAAATCATTGCAAAAGCCTTGTTTAGATTAATTGCAAACATTTTATTTGTTAGTAAAAAGAAACTGGCAACAGTTAAAAATTTCAAATCATTGAAAGTTTTCAGCTGTTTTGATAATTAAATAGCGTGAAAGCGATTTTTTAATGAATTAATTTTTCGCATTGTTGACTAAGCGCAAAAATCACCCCACCCTCCCCCTGGGGCGATTGGCGCCAAAATTTAATCGATGCTTGCTTCCATATTGGGTTAGTGTTATTCCAAATTTCATTCAAATCTCAGCAATATTTCTCGAGATACAGTAGGTGCAATGACAAAATAAGCACTTTTGATTGCTCCACCCCCCTTTGAGATATTGACACACAAATTGAATCAGCACCTGTACTCTATAGGGTCTACCTATGGACCAATTTTCGTTTGATTCCGCCAGTTACTTTTTGAGATATAGCAATCACCCCCGCGTAGAACACGTGCGATTGCTCCCCCCCTTCGAGATATTGACACACAAATTGAATCAGCACCTGTACTCAATAGGGTCTACCTGTGGACTAATTTTCGTTTGTTTCCGCCGGTTACTTCCTGAGATATAGCAATCACCCACGCGCAGAACACGTGCGATTGCTCCACCCCCCTTAGAGGAATTCGCTAAACAAAGTCAGGTGCACCAGTTCACATAGTGGTACATATGTGCAAAAATTTTTGTTCGATTTCATGCAGTAGTTTTTGCTCTAGCTCGGCCACAAAAACTGGTCACACACATACAGACTCACACACAGACAGACATTTTCCAAAAATGGTCGAAATGGACTCAGCGCACCTCAAAACGTGCAAATCCGTCAAAATTCGACATTCGAAAATTTTCACGAAACCAATACTTTCTTCTATATATTAGATATAGAAGAAAGTAAAAAATCGGAGGCCTTAGAACTTGAATGTGTTATTTGAGCTACGCATTAAGGGGCAAACATGTACACACTTTTATTTTCAGACAAAACTTCTTGCCTTAAAACTAAGTTCTGCAACTCAAATGATTTCGAAATATGAGTCATTAATATTTCCTTTTACTACTGAGGTGCTAAATGTAGCTTTTTTTCGAACATTTCTGCTTATGCGTTATTTATAATAATCCTTTTAAATTTACTGCGTTATTTAAAAATAAATGTTTCGCTAACGTTCTTTCAAACGGTGTTTTATTGTTGCTGTTTCTTTCTTCGACATTATCAAAACTGGAAGGATATTGTACGGTAGGCAGAAGTTCCCCGCTAAGCTATTGACCTCTACTCGAAAGTATTCGATACTTAAGTCATTTCAGAAATTGAAAACAAGAAAAAGTTGAAATCATTATCGTTTGCTGCTTTCAAAGCGAACGACTATCAATTCGAGCGGGCTCCGAAAGCTTTGTCAGAATGATTATTTGTGTATGGCAACCATTTAAAACGCGAATTTTATCTTTGTTGCGACTTTCTTTATTACTATTTCAGTTATCTTAACGGTCCCGACTACCGCCCGCTACTTGATTCCATTGTTTTAGCTTGCCTTGTCTTCAGCGCCGGACTTATCTGGGAAATCATTTCTCTTCCGACGAGCGTGTTCTTGGAGGAAACTTCAGAACAATTTATTTGCAGAGTCGACGCCTCCTTTCCCCATTTTTATCTTTCTCCCATGTTTTTTTTTCTGCTTGTTATATCTCCTTTTCTGCTCAGAAAAGTTTGGACGAAAAGGTTGAAAGATTTATCGTGTTCAATGCTTTTATTTTTAGGCGCAACACATTTGAAATTGTTTGAATAACGCGATGTAATCGAACATTTTCGCTTTGGACATTTGCTTGTGCTAGAGTTACAGAGACCGGATCTGAAAACGGATATTGGCCACAACACAATGTAGCCGAGGAAAAAAATACCCTATTAAATAAAATGTTTTAAAACAAAAGAAACCATAATAACAGTAATGAGGAACTCGGTAAAAAAAGTGCAACAAATATAATAAAATGCATCAGGTTGAGTATTTTTTTTTAATTTAATTCTTCGCAGCGACATATTCCATGAGCAAAAGAAATTTGGATTTCCTTTAAAATTATTTATTTATATTACTTATTATTATTATTTTTTTTTTTTGACTGTTTAAGAAAACCAGAAATAAGTCACTGTGAAAAGAAAACGCATTAAAATTATTATATGGTAAAATTTTTGCCTATATTTAGATAAACAGTGCTCTAAATAAAATTTTTCATCCTAGATACTACATACTTTTACTTTTATTAATCATGACTTGATGTTATTAGGGGAAAAAAAAGCTTTTTCTTAGCAAAAGAAAAGGAAATCATTGTAAGGAGAGACATCTAGAGAGAAAAACAAAGAAAATGCTATCATAATAATATAAAGAATAAGATAAATATATAAAGAAAATATATTAAAATTAATATGTAATTTTTGATGTGCAGTGAAATACTGTGTTTAAGTTTTTCTGGAGATTAAAAAAGAAAAACCTAATGAAATTCACAAAACCATGGCAATTTTTCCCGTGCATAGTGCATTTAAATCTAAAACCGTATGAACGAAAAACCTATTAACAACGTTCCACTCTGCTCAAAAAAAAAAAAAAAAACTGCCTTCAAACGTATAATGTTGCCTACATTTTGTATTCTCAAAATGTTCCACCCTGGCATTTAATGATAGGATCATGTTATATTTGATTGCGTTGCTCTGGCTCCCGATGAAGAAAAAACAAAATTCGGCTTGGAAATGAAGGGCGGGTTAACTTCCGACTAAATTTTTTTTTGGATTTTAAACAAAATGTTAGACAGAAAATGAATAGAAGAAAATCCTTGTATTCAATCGTTTTATTTATTCTTCAGAAAATGGTTCTTTACGATGACGATTACTTTTTCTCTTTATAAAATTTTCGTAATGGTTGTCAATAAATTATGATTGTGACAAGCGCTCGATTAAGATACTCAACTGGAGGGGAAAAAGTCTTAATAGTGTCACTTGAAGCGAAGTATTTAAAGCTGGTGTAAAAGATAATGTAGTCATTAGGTCATTTAAAAGAGAAAGAAAGAGAAAAGGAAAAGTTGAATGTGAAAATAATAGTTAAAGCATTTCTTAATTTAACAATGATTTTCAATCATAAGAGGAAGAGTTTCAAATACGTACGCAAGTTTATTTGTATCTATCACGAAAAACGAAAAGAAGAAAAAGCAATGGTAGTTTAAATTTCAAGCAGTGTTCTTTTAAATTTTTATTTTTGCAAAGCATTTTGTTGTTTCTTGCTCCGTTATTGAAATTTAGTTCAGACAAGTATATTGATTGCTAGAAATAAGTATTACAGTCTTTAACTGCTGTATGAGCTTGGCGAATATTTACTTATAATATTTACTTTTATTTTTTTACAATATGCAGAGAGAAAAAATTAAAATTTTAGAAAAACGGTTTTAAGGTGTGTGTGTGTTTTAATATTCAAAAGTATTTCTCCAAATTTCAAAAAAATGGCCAAGAGCTCTTATTCATACTCTAGTCGCAGTAAAGATTATAGACAAGTTTCTCGAAGAGTTGTTAAGATTTTAACTACTATGTCAGAAAAGCGACTTAAATTTCTTAATGTAACTTAATAGATTGCACATGGTAACTTTTAATATCTGGAATAATTTTCGTGGACGTCAGCCACGCACCGAAAAATAAATAAAAGCAATGCATAAAAATGTAAGAAAGTTTTTTGAAACTGTCCAAAAAGCAGTTAAAATAGTTATTAGCCAAATTTATAAAAGTTATTTTTCAGCTCAGGCTAAAATTTGCTGTCAATGATTTAGTTAAATATTAACTAATAAAAACGATAAGTCAAAGATGTTATCAGAGTAGAAATCTCATTAAAAAAACTGCTCACGTGAAAGCCTCAGTAGATTTTATGATAAAATTAAATTCCAAGCAATAAAATTGAGAGAAAGATACAGTGGCATGTAGGCCCCTAAAAGAAAGCGTTATATCGAGCGTTTGCGCCATCGAAATCTTACTCAATAAAGCCTTCAGCGAATAATTCAGTCGATTCTTAATAAGATCTATTTTCGGGCTGCAATCCATTTAAATTGCATCGATCTCTGAGCAACCGAACGTTTTAAAGAAACGATTTATTTCTCCCTTCTTTGCCACACTAAGCCCGTCTTCGCGTTTCATTCTCATACTTTTACTTCCCGCGCAATCACATATTTTACGTTCTAAACTTTTTTTTCGCTTTTGTGGCTTTTCCAGAGGCAGAATAAACTTTTGAATATATTATTCATGATGTGTACTCAGTACCTCAAAACGTGTCTCCGAGAAAATCCAATTTTCCGCTGAAAGAATGGGTAGCTTTCCACCCACGCAGAACCGTATCAGAAGTTGCTGGAGTTATTTTTTTATCGGTAATTTGAAATTCAATCTAGCGTTTTGAACGTCTGTTGAGTAAGGGCGATTCCACCGTAACAGACGCATCATTTGAAGCTTTAACAGCGTCCAAAGACCCCAAGCACCCTAAATTATTGTTTCATTGCATGCAGTTTATGAAGAACGTTGGCTCTACTTCTACATTATGTAATTACATTTTTCAATTTTTTTAAAAGGATATTTTTTATAATTATTTAACTGGGTAACGGACGTATCTCACAAATGAGAAAATCTTTTTGACCTTCAGAAAAGCCACAAAAATTTCTGAAACTATACATGCAAGAAATTTACTTGCAATTTATGTTGATCTATCAGAGTATGACGAAAACATATAGCTTTACAAAATTTTAATGAAATAAAAAATAAGGGGGGAGGGAATTGTCCATTTATATGAGCATATGTCTTAACGGACGTATCTCACAAAAAAGTAATGGACGTAATATTTCGGAATTATCGGAGTTTAAGTGACTTAACTTTTGTTCTAAAGCCTTCAGATTATCATTATAGCATATTTTAAACAAATATTAAGAGAGTGGAACTTTTATAAATAAATATATTTAATAGTATGAATTATTTGTAGTTCGTTGCAAGTTATATTGGGTTGTCATTTATTTAAACGACGGTAATCCCTTTTGTGTAATAAAGGCTTTGGAAGGCCCTTTTGTCTAATAAAGCCACAGCACTACTATTTCGTTCTCACTGATGGTTAAAAGCTCACTTGTACACCAGAAGGGTTTGGATTGCTCATCAAATATTGAACGCTCTGTACGGGCTGTAATTCAGTTTGTATGGTTTCCAATGTTCCAGCTTTAAAGTTGAATTTTGTCCAGGGTTGGCAAGTTTTTGACAGTCGGAGGTTTTATCCGGTTTTAACCGTGGTTTTTACCGTCATGTCAAAAATCCCTTTTTGACATGGTTTTTGACATAAATGTCAAAAACCTAAATTTCTGTCCAAAACATGTTTAGATTTGATATTGATAATCAAAATACATTTTCAAATGAATTTGACAATTTCTGATTTCAGACACTGAAGTAAACTTTTGGAGTGTTAGGTTATTAAAATAAAGTGTAATAAGCAATCCTAATCATAATTGAAGGGCTCGGGAGTAAAATATGGTAACTAGCATTTTAAAAAATCAAACATATGGCTTTTGAATATTGCTTTATTGCATCGAGAAATTACTGCAGCAGGTTTTTTTATTTTAAAAATGAAGTGGGTACACACTAATTAAGTGCAGTGTGTCTTGGGTATACTTAATAAATTTTTACAAGTGATTTTTTTAAATTTTAATTTTAACTAATAAATTTTAACTAATAAATAAATAAATAAATAAAATAGTTTGATCAAAAATATTTAGCAGAATTGTACACTGAGTACTAATTAATTTAGTTTTGCTTTTACTCAAAAGAAAAAAAAAATCACTTTAAATTCTGATGTAAAGATTTTTAGATTGATAAAATAGCTAATTAATATAGTTATTAAAACATTTAAACAAAACTACATTCAAAATTGGATTTAAGTTTTAATATTTGTAACTTTTTTCATGGCATAACAAGTTAATTTAAAAGAATGCGAATTAATTTTCATTTAATTTATTAATTTAATTTTTATTAAACTTGATTGATAAGATAACTAATTGATAGTTATTAAAGTATTTAAACAAAACTACTCTAAAATTTGGATTTAAGTTTTAATATTTAACTTTTTTCACGGCAAAACAAGTTAGTTTAAAAGAGTGAGAAATAATTTTCAGTAAATTTATTAATTTAATGTTTATTAAACTTGATTGATAAGATGCAAAAATTTTTATTTAATATTTTTCAGGATGAGAAACCTTATATGTTTATAAAAAATCTCAATAAACACTGTATTTCAGTTTTATACAGGTTTTTGACGTTTTCGACAGGTTTTCGACGTTTTTGACAGGCTTTCGACGGGTTTTCGACAGGTTTTCGACATGCCATGTCAAAAACTGGTTTTTGACGTCAAAAACCCAACGCTGATTTTATCAGTTGTTGGTTGTTTGACATAACAAAATGTTTAATGCAATACTTGCCTTCAGCTTTATTCAATTTACTGAATGAGTTGAAGATATGCATGGATTCCAATCTATCTTCATTTAAGTTTATCCAATGTTGCAAGAGCCTAATATTAGAGCCTAAGTAGTTTTCACGATTGCCCAGTCTGAAACACAGCGACCAAAAAAAATAACAACAGTTTATTATTATTGTGAGAATGCATTCTAACTTTCTGCTACGTAACTGATGTCTGGCAAATAGAACGCTAGTACAAAGTCTACATGCTAGTTACAAATGTTGATGTTAATTAGAAAATACAAAACTAAGCATTCGTTTTGAGTCAAAAATTATTTTTTACCCATTAGCCTATGAAATCGCAAGCAGCAATAATATTAATTAAAAACATAAAAAGGAAGAAGAAAGTAAGAAAGAAAAACTTTGTTCTAAAGAATTCTTCTGTTCCATTCTCCGCACTTGACATAAGATTACTATTGCATCTTAGTTCACTTAGAGCTGATTAAATCAAATTCAGAATGCTATCCTTTAAATGACTTTTCTTTTTACAGTTTTGCAGTAGAAAGCAAACAAATTCTTTTCCCCGCAGTTTTTAACACCTCTTTAAAAGTTTTCATTTCATTTCATTTCTTCGCAAAAACTTCCACTCTTTGCATTTTTGTTCCGAAATTCGGAACTTTATTGAATACTTGTGTAGCACGGAATCATTGTTTACTTTCTTTAAGCGACAAAAGAACGTTATCCACTTCAACCAATAATGTTTTCCCGCCTCTTTTCCCTCTACTCCCACTGCTTCGAATTTTCCCCAGAGCGAAAGGGGATTTTAATGCAAACAATTAACTTTTCTTTTTTTTTTATTTGCAGATACAGGCGAACTTTTAAACCAGAACCTGCAAATCGTTCGTTATTATGCGGAGCTTCTGTTGAAATTTCATTCCAAGCCAAGCAGCCATTTTTGGTCCTTCGCTTATAACATATGGAAATGGCTCTTAAATAATCATTATTATTACCCTATACATTAATGCATAGGGTCTAGGCTGGCCATAAATGATGTCATATGTTTTTAAACAATTTTACTTTCCTCCCCCCCCCCGCAAAGAATCATGCTTCACATTATTCCATCCCCTTGTCACATGTCACGTTACTTTTCAAACATATTGTTTTAAAAATGTGTCACATTTGTTATTACCTTCTCACTCCCTCTTATAACAATCTCACAATTACAAGACAATCCCTACTCCCTCAAAACGGAACATTATTTCTGTACCTCAGAACCAGACTAACGTAAGTCCCTTGTAACTTTTGTAATCCCTTTTGTAACTTTTCAGGAGAAGAGAAGAACAATTGTCGGATGCATGCAAAGGATGGGATTCGCGCTCTTTTAACGTTGCTAAATAATTAGAAGGAATTTGTTTTATAGAATACCGTTCTCATGGGTCGATGCAGAATAATATTCTACATACAATTCACTAATAAAGTGAAAATCGCTATTTTTGGACTTACGTCGTTCTGGTTCTGAGGTACAGATTTGTGGATGACCCCATAGCTTATTATGTATTTCGAAGATTCATCATGACAGAAGCTTCACCAGACTTATAACCCTTAGTTAATAGAAAGTTAGGTGTGATTTTGTCTGTAATATATGCAAGGTATTAGGATGCTATGAAGGCAATTGGCTCTTTGGTGGCGTGCTTCCACGTCCATTCTGGATAGTCCAAATACTCTTTTCCTTTCCGGTTTTTTCTTTTTTTTTTCTTTTTCTTTTTTTTTTTTTTTTGCGGAGAGGGAGCATTCTGGATAATCCAATCATAGTTAATCATGAGTCTACTGCAGCATGTTTTTAGGACATCATTTGACATTAAGGGAAGAGGAGTAAAGGAATGCAAAAGTTTTAAATTACCCAAAATAGTAAATAACGATGATACCTTTTTTTTTAAATTTTCTAACAGTTATCACCCAAGTTTTTATCAAAAAAAAAAAAAAAAACTTCGCAACACAGGCAGTAATTTTTAATTAAATAAGTTATTAGTTGAAATAAGTCCAGAAGTCAGATGGTTTTTTCTCCCAACTATCCTTTACTTTAAAAGGCCTTACCTTTTATTCCAGAGGGGGAGAAGAGAAAACAATATGCCCCAAAATAAAAGAGAGAAACGAGTGCACGTTGATGCAGCTCTCAATAGCTGAAATTAGAGAATGGGAGGATGGGGGTGGCGGAGACATACATTCCGAAAGATACCGTATGATTGGGAGCAGCTCCATTTTGAGAATTTTTCAACGTGCGCGGGCAGTATCTATGACGTCAGAGGACTGTAACTCGAAATCGATACTATGTTACGAGACAGAAATCGAAAAGAGAGGTCGCTGTTCCAAGAAATCATTCATTTCCAGGCAACTTTGCGGGAATTAACAGGTCCTGTCGACTCAAGAGCCCGCGAAATAGTTTTCTCTTTGGACTGGAATATCTGTGCAATTATTGTTTTACCGCCATAATTATGATCATGAAAATGCTACAGTTTTGTTTTTAAAATTAAACAAGTTTTTCTTGCACTTTATCTTCTACACTTCTATACGTGCATTCGAGCTCAGATTTCTCAGAAACTGTGAGCCAATTTCATAGATTTTTGTGGAATAACACATAATGCCCCTGAGAATACGTATGACATTTTTTTAAAAAGACTACACTTGATTCAAAACTATTATCGAGGACGAGTAAAATTATAACATGTGCTGCTCATACCGTTCGTTACTGCTCCACGAATACGATCTTGTTTCTATTTCATAATGTTGGAAGGAAAGCCTTTCGCTTCTGTATTTCTCCAGCTGTAAGAACGTGTATACAATGACCCCTCGTTATATCGCTCATTCGGATATATTGCGCTTTTTCCTTGCTTTCTTAAAAGTTTTTTTTTAAAGCGCTTTAGATTTGACCTCACACAAGCAAAACGTATTGTATTTTTCGTGTGAAGTATTTCTTTCTCATTTTAATTAATAAATAAAAACGGGCGAATTTTCCGTTCACTGCATTCTTTGCAGTTCAAGCTCAAATTTTCGACTCGTGTTCCACCAGAAAGCAATAAAAATATTTATTTATTTTTTATTTTATAAGAAAAATTGGTGGACTAATTTTCTTTTGATTGTATTAAGAAAGTCGTCCTAATTCTACAATAAACTGATTATTTTGTACGTTCACTTGTGATTAATTTTACGTTATTTGAGTAGATATTTCTTGTGATTTTCGGTATACCGCGCTTTTCTGCAGTCGCCCAACATGTCCTGTAATTCGATGCTTAACTAAACCTCCACTCATCAGTAAGGAGCGCATTGGTTCATTGGTGTTGATTCTAGTTCTTTTATTGTTGGGACTAAATTAAGCGATTTCTCTTTTCTTGTAAGATTTAGGAAATGTTATTGTTTTTTTTTCCACAACTACTGCGATACCAGCAAATTAACCGTGGTCATTTTGCGGAGAATAATTTTTAATGATGGTTGAAGTTTGTATGAAGTCGAAGTAATTCAGTCGAATTCGTATTAAATTGTTTTTCGTAAGTTATTTTCTCCGAAAGCTTTTCTAGAGCTATCTGCAGTATTTCAAATCAGTTTTATGTTTTGGAGATTTTGAGACTTGAGACAAGATTCTTATTTTCTCGTACATAACTTTATTTACTTTCTTACTTATATGGACATAAACATTCGTATAACTTTTGTTTTATCATTTACCTTAACTGAGCACACTAAGCAGCGTACATCGTAAGTCTTCTCACTTTTAAGCACTCAGGAACAATAGCAACTCCCATGTGTTGCCAGATGCACTCAAACTAAAGTTAGTAACTAAACTAACGGAGTGATATCATCGCTGGAGGGAACTCAGAACTATGTGGAGTTCCAACAGAAGACTTAGATCTCCATTTAAATTTGTATGTGGATGTAATTGTACATTTTTATCCTGCGAAAATGTTGGAAATAAAGTTAAATATCTAACAAAGATATGTCTAAGAAGAACTCGGCACGCCACTGCCAAACGCTAATATCTGCTGGACTAAAAATTTTTCAAGCACTCCGCCATTCCCCATTTTTATACTCAAAATGAAAACGCTGTCGTTTGTGGTGAACTGAAAAATTTAGTTAAATGTACAGAAAATTTAAAAACATTAAAGTAATGTTTGTTGATATAATTTGAGTTTTATAATTTTACTCAGAATTTACACGAATGTATCCTGGCAAATGCTTCTAGATAGACTACCTGATCGAAGAGACAAATCGACACACGAACTCCCGAATGAAACATTTCTTCTGAAATAAAATTTGGTCGGAATTTCGCCATTTTCCGTTTTCATTCTCGAAATGAGATCGTACTAATGTCTCTCAACGACATTTGCGGTGGCGGTTTGAGAGCCGGTTGTAATTCCTTCTTCACCAGAGGGATTCCATCACTTTGAAAGGAACGTGACAGATTTAGCGATGACCTTTCCAACCAGTTATTTGACTTCTCCACATTGCTCTTTGTTTTCTCCCCGTTTTTTGAATGGCGAGGATTTTACGAATTCTTCTGTCTACTCTAACGCTGGAGTGGAATGGAGTAACTTGAGTTGAGTGGTTAAAATTAAGTTAATGTTTTTCAGCAGCTTTTTCAGAAGCCTTTGAAGAATATTGTTTCGACAGGAACCGGTCCCTTCTCTTTCCAGTTTTCATACTAATTAAAGTTCATGAATTGCTTTTGAGTTTAAAAACATAAACTTCAATTGGCCCTCTTTCGAGCCAAAATTATAGATTCATTTTCTGAGCAAC
This sequence comes from Uloborus plumipes, assembly GCA_038373865.1. Taxonomy (NCBI): domain Eukaryota; kingdom Metazoa; phylum Arthropoda; class Arachnida; order Araneae; family Uloboridae; genus Uloborus; species Uloborus plumipes. The sequence continues at coordinate 9,668 of JAXGGA010004437.1, read as the reverse complement.
ATTATTAATATTATACGAACATTTCAAAAAAACATACTCGGACAGATTCTGTATGAAAAATGACGAGTTTACAGAGAACCGCCCTTATAAAACAGAGAGTTTTGTATTTCAAAATTGCATTCTCAATATAAAAGATGTGAACTTCAGGATTAAAATATATTTAAGAAAAAACAACAAGTTTGGAATTGATAACGATTATTCAGAGACAGCAAGAGATTCCCAAGCACCAAAACGAGTCTTAGGTGTCGTCTATAAATTATGTCACGTTTTGTGGGTAAGCAGAGTTCTTGAAATCGTGAGTTAGTGACGAGAGGGAGAGAGGGAGTGGCAAAAAGTGTGACATCGCTTATTTTATTTGAAACAAAAGTATTTTTGTGCAATACATTTCTGTAATACAGCGTCACTTGTGACTAGGGGAAAGGGGGAGGGGTGAAGTGACCAGAGGAGAGGTATGTATGGGTTAGATATTTTTGAAAAAAAAAGTGCTATACCATTGTTTTCGGACAGCCCCTTAGCAGCCCTAGGAGGGAAGCTTGCCCAACCAGTTTTGAAATCTGTAAGTGAAACATACCAATAGTCTTTCAACAACCGTAATAAGCCAAATTAACGACAAATAATAAACAAAAGATCAATGGAATAATACTAGCAGGAGTCAAAAAGGAACGTCAAAAAATATTTTGTTCCCCCCCAAAAAAACCTTCAATATTTTTCTTTCTTTCTTTTATTTAAAAGTAATATATAATTTTAATATGTATGAATATTATTTCAGTCACATTACGAAAATATGTAAAAATGTGCGTAATACAGAAATCAACGAATTATTAACCCTTTAACTGTCAAGTTATTTTGATTTTTAACACTTTTCCAAGCACAAACCCGAGAAACAGTCGGGTTTGACAAAGATATGAAGCCGAAATAAACGTCTCCCGATATATATTCGGGTATCACAATACGATGCACTCAAAAAAAAAAAAAAAAAAAAAAAATACCCCGAGTAATACTCGGGCGTGACATTTTCGAAAAACAGCTGTGCCCGAGACTATCTCGGGCATGACAGTTAAAAGGTTAAGAAATATATAAATACTTTTGTTTATAAATCTAAAGAATAAATACAACGTTAAAAAATCACGAATACGAAGGGATACTGCGGAAACGTGTTTCAGCGTTTTACAAGGAACTCCTTTTTCAGTACAAAAAAAAAAAAAAACGTAATCTTGTGGATGCACCGACATCCAATAAAAGTCAAGAAAGCGACAAAAGCTTTTGTCGGATGTCTGTGCATCCATAAGCTCACATTTTTTTTTTTTTTTTTTTGCATTGAAAAAGGTGTTCCTTGTAACGCCGAAACACGTGTCTGCAGTATCCCTGTGTTCACTATGTGTAGTCAATTTTCATTACTCTTAATGTTTTGCTTACCTTATGTTCAAGCTAAAACCCTGCAAACTAGTTATAGTTTCCTTATACTTTCCTATTTTCATTTATTTTTAAGTTGCTGTTTTTTATATTTTTTCCCCTTTTCTTTCTGTTAAATAAAAAAATTGCTAATTTCCAACTCATTGTCTTCCTTGATTTCAAATATTAATTCAATTACGTAAAGAAAACCTTTTCCATTAAACGTACTTCCCTTACATCCGAAACTAAAATTGGATGCAAAAAACAACCTTATGCAGAGAAACATTTCCATCTTTTCGCTCGATTTCCCACAATGTTACTTCCCTTGGCTCATTAACATTCGGTAAACTCCCCTACTTGGACGTCTTCATTCCTCTACGTTATGACTTCACGGAAGACCTTGTAGATTTCTGCTAAATATCCCTTTATTTTGGACGAAAGATTTTACTGTCTTCTTTAACTGGGATGCTGCCACTTAGGTTTTCGTTTATGGCTCCGAAACTTCGCTGCAATCGTTCCTAACGATATGCAATTTCAGCTATCGGAATTAGTTTTACTGCGATAACGTGTCGTCTTGTCCTATTTAGTGAAAATTATTTCGTACCCTGAGTCGATATTCGCCTGCAATAGGTGGGAAAGAGTGTTTGCGTTTGTAAGACCTGTAGCTTATGTATGTGTGAAGGTATATGATAATGTTGACTGTTGTGTAATTGATTGATAGGCAGGTTGTTGTATAGTTGATTGATTGCAGGCTCGTCGCCCCCCCCCCCTGACTTTGCGAAATCAATGTTTAAAATGTAAGTGGACTTGGTTTTGCTTTTTTTTGGGGGGGGGGACTGGGTCCGTCATTTAGGGTGGCAGGGGGTCAATTGCCCCTCTCCCCTGACTTTGAGAAATCAATGTATTTACACATAAGTGGGCGTGGTTTTTGTTGTTTTCTGGTGAAATTGTGTTGTGTTTTTACCATTTGCCCCCCCCCCTGGAAAAACTTGAAATGACGTCCCTGGGGGGGGGGGGGTTACAGTTAATAATGAGTATACACCCTTTGCCCCCCTCCCCCCAGAAAAATTCGAAATGGCTTGCCTAAGGGGTTGGTTGTTACATAGTTGATTGACTGGTTGCTGTCTACTTTGCATGGTATTGAATAACTGTTATAAAATATCTAACTATAAATACAAGTAATAATTGTAATAATTATAACATTTGTATTTGTGAGATATACAAAAATGCTAGGATTGATAACAAAATTCACGTAAAAAGTAAAAATGCCCTATAGTTGGATTATTTCTTTTCTTCCTTTTTTTTTAAAATTTAATTAATTTATTTTTTGAGTAAGGACATTTTTGACGTAGACGAGCAAAAATCTGTCAGTACCGGTAATATGTTTCTGCTGACAGGTGCTACTTCGCCTTACCACCACCGTTGAGAATCGTTCTGGTTTCTAAAATGACTGTCTAATATGACGGGGGAAAATTGAATGATATACATTGGATGCCGGTTAATGGAGTCAGTGGTTAATGGAATCAACCGCCTTAATGAATTAAATCGCCTAAAACAGTACTAAATGCAGCTTTTATTGAATTAGCCACTTTATTGAATTAAAACTGTTTAAAACAAACGTGATTCGCAGAAAAGGCGTCCACTGTATTTGGGAGTTTTGCAAACTGAAAATGACTGTTAGCAAATTTTAAGCAGTTTTTGTCTCCTTTCATTAAAATCCTCGAATGGTGGAAAATTTCTTTGCGTGCGGTTGCTTGTTAATATTTTTGAATTTAAAAAAAAATGTTTTTACTGTGCACAAGAGCGAGTTACTTACTTACCAATAAAAAGATAAACTTTGTTGAGCTACACAATTTGATTTATTGGAGACGTCTATACTTAGAAACTCCTTTATTAAAATCGATATCTTTGATGGCTTATTGGCTCTGTTTTGATCTCGAATGTGGGGTGGATTTGCTTTCCCCCCCCCCCTTCATTTCTTAAATACTGTAATCGGTTGCATGTTATGCTCGGATGCCGTTTCTTCTTCTATGTGGTAGAATAAATGAAAAATGAAGAAGACCTTATTGGTGTAGTCAAAATAAAAGCCTTTTATAATTTTGGGACAAGCTTTGAAAGATTTGTGAAAGCGACAGAAAAGACACGAACAGTAACATTTCTATCAGTCTTGCGCAAAGCACCGGGAAAAATCCAACAAGTTGTGTCTTTAAAAATAAACATTAATGAGGTGTTCACAATCTAACTTGTCAAAATTAGCTCTTTTAACTTGATTATCCTTAAACTTTACAAAAGGTTAGGACAGGTCATGAAGATTACTCGTTTCAGGACATAATCAGGACATGTACCTACGAATCCGGATTCTGAGCATCTTAGTTATGATGCATTAAGAAAATAAATTAGATTATAGAAACTCAATACCCAAAGACGAAATGAATACTTCCTTTTTTTTTCGATTTCTTTTCGTTATGAGTTGCATGCTGTGAAATCATAGAATAAATACGCTATTATCGTGTCAAGCATATTTGTTCGTTTTTATCACTAATGTAATGTTTGCGATGTCCTGAGAAAGCTTTTATAAATATTATTATTTAAAGCACACAACTGTTTTTAAGTTTTTTTTTCTTCTATGAAAATTAACTTTCTGTCGTAAAATAAGATTTTAATGTATACTTAAAAAAAGTCCAATAATTTTCTAAAGAATATAAATTTTGCAGGAAATGTTTTTAAAAATTTTTTCTAAACCAAACTTTTTTTTCTGAAATATTGACTATTGTGACCCTAAATTTAAATATGGAAGTATCTTGAAATAACAATTTTAAAAAAAGTATATCACCTAAAATTTCATATGCCTCTTTTGCGATAGTTTTAAAGGTTGCCCAGCAATGTGAAACGTCATAATAAGTAAAATGTAAGCTAACAAAATAGATGCAAAATCTATTCAAAAACGCAATTGGTAGGGAAATAAGCTAAATTATTAAAACAATATTGATAATAAATAAATGTTTTGATAACTGATAAAAAAAATCATTTTCCTGACCTATAATGACATTTAAAACTTAATATATTTGAAGTTGCCATAAAATTAAAACTGAGTAAACGTTAGACTGAAAATGAATCATTTTCAGACAAATTGCAAATTGAATTTTTACAGCCTCTCCTTGCTGTCGATAAATTCACCATGGATACTTCCGCTTATGTGAACGAATATAAACTTCCGTTAACGAATATAAACATAGAACAATGAGATATACTTTAAGTTGATTTATGGCTAAGTTTAACAAATTCTAGCTTTTGAAAAAAGGTTCGGAAAAGTGTTGCACTGTATGATCTTGGTTTTTAAACTCTTTAGAAATAACTTAATTTTTACTTGAACTCTTTTTTTCATCAAAATCAGTTCATTCATTTCTTATGACTTACTTATTGAGCAGTAAGTTGCCCAGTCTTATGAACGCAACTAAGATGTGCCTTAACGACGGAGTGATAAAACGTGCTTGCTTTGAGAGCTCGTTATACGTGGTAAGTTCGCGGGTCGGGGTTCGATGCTATCGTGTGTGTTATTAAAATAACATATGAAGTTGGGTAAAGTTGGTTGGTTGTGGGGAAAGAATGAACCTGATAAACATGAAATAAACGAATAATTGAAAATAATTTTCCAGCCAAATGAACGTTCTTTTTTTCTTCATTTTTTCGACAGAGAATTCTGGTGTAACCTAACACACAGAAATTGGTGAAACGTTATGTTTAGTTGCATTACCATGTTGTAACCTTCCACAAGTGATGTTACTTTACACCAGATATATCGGTCAAGTTACTTCCTAACAATAGAGGCAGCACTGCTGCCACCGTATTTATAAAGTTACACAATACTTTTTAGTGTGGCTTGACACTTTTTAGTGTCTATTTCTCTTCTTTTTTTGCGTGCTCCTTTTATCTTCATATTGATGTATCTACATTTGTTTTGTATTTCAGTTTAACTTGATGTATGTTTTTAGAATCATGGCTTACTGTCTAAAATTTTTTCGTGCGACCTCCGAAGCATCTGCGCACGCGCCAAGTCTCTTCTGACTTTCGCGAAATAGGGGGGAAATGCAAGGAGGAAGTAGTTAGCGAACAAAAGCTGAAGGCATCGGGATGTGCGCATCCTAAACCTATCTCACCTTTTTTAGATGTATGCGTTCGTGGCTGCCAGGCGCACAAAACGCAAACAGACAGTATATATATATATATATATATATATTTTTTTTTAATCTAAATTAACAAGTTTTGTTTATTTGTACCCCGAGAACGGAAGCTTTTGGGGAAATGATATATAAGTTAAGAAACGTGTTTCACTTAAGTTTTTTAGTTAATGTTTTCTTCTCTGTTTTTTTTTTTCCTTTTAGCATCAAGGCATAGTTTCTTCTTTGGTAGTGCGCTTATTTAAATTAATAAAAAAAGAAAAAGAAAAAATACTAAGAGGGACTGACTTTTCTCAAAATCAAGAAATAATGAACTATTATGCTTTTACCATTCTGCTTCTAAAATCCCCCTTCCGTTACTGTCAACCGTTTAAAAATGAATTATTTAACCAGCTCTTTGTAATCACTTAAAATGTATTTAGCGTGAGAGAAAACGTATTTTGCGTTCGACTCTTGGCAATTTTTCGTGACTCAAGCAATTTTCAGGAGGGCTTTTCCCAACTCGAGACCATAAATGTCAGGGTTCATAAATATCCATCGTCTGAGCCAGTTGGGGAATTGTTTTCGGCGTTTAAGATTTTTTTTTCGACTCCTGCACAATATATTTTGGGCTCGACTATTGTTACACTGTTTTAATTGTCAAATTTTCTATTGATTTATTGCATTTTGCGCCTGTTCTTTTTTGGTAGTGTTGTAGACAGATAGCTGTTTCGATATTCGTTGTTACATCGTGCTGGTAGTGAAAAATGATTCGACTGGAAATAATCACGTGGTCCGAATTTACTTTTGCATTCCCTAAATTAAACAATTTTATTGTATTTTAACTCTATGTTCCAGTCAATAGATAACTCAATAGATAGATACTTGATTCCTGTAATTCATTGAGTTGCGAAGACTGAATCAGTTCGAAAGAAGTCTAGTAACGAAACCCTAACCATGGGTGGTCAGTGGTTGTTGTATAATGTATATGGGTAATAGTAAACCTTTGCAGTGTACATCAAACATAGAAGAACATATTTTGAAAAAAAAAAAAAAATCTACAGATGAAGAATTTTAAATGGTCCGTGGATATCATGACAAAGCTGTTGACCTATTAAAAAAAAAAAAAAAAAAATAGAGTACTGACCCAATGAACCGTTTTATCAAACAAAGATTTTTTTTCAAGCGGCACAAATTAAATTTTGGCCTCATAACTTAACATTTGCAGTTTTAAAATTCAGAAACTCCTTTATTCAATTTTCACTTATAGTGTTCTTGAGCTGTGCTCATTTACAACGAAAAACAGCACATAATTGCACTCTTTTACCGTTCCATGCCACCCAAAACAAATTCAAAATTGTGTCTCTGAAGAACAATTTATTTCTTTGAAAATTGTATGAAATGACTAATTTTTCATTCTTGTTACAGAACTACTTGGTATATAGATGATCTGTGTTCTTTTACAATTGAAACAACGTGAAAAATCACCGCTTTTCCTCTCTCGCCTTGCGATATGAAACTTTCTTTCCCAGTATAATTGAAATAATCAATTCAGTTTTATTCTAGCTCAGTAGAAAATGCATTTTTTTTACAGATATGACATTTGTCGTATTTGAACCGTTCTAACGCTCGGGCTAAATTTTTCTCAGCTTCCAGAAGCTGAGAAAAAGGAACTGGCTACTAGAATCTTTTGTTTTGTGTCATTTTTAAGCTCTTTAAACAAAGCTTTCATATGACATATAACTTTGCAAGGTTTCGTGAAATTAATATTTCAAGTCCCACCGAAAGCATTATTTGACCTTGAATATTTTCAATAGTATATATTTTAAAATACAGTGCATGTTTTTAATTGTTAATCTGAGAAAAATGATTTTTTGTAAGAACCGAAATTTCATTTTTTGCCGATTTTCAAGTTTTTTAGGGAGTCTCACGCGAAAAGCTAACAGTTGAAAAAATTAAAAAAACAGTTTTTTGGTATCTCTTATGTATTCACCCCTGTAAATGTTGTTGAGGCTTATTAATTCGATATGAAATGATCAAATGCTGTGTGATGGGTATCCATCCATTTTTGCATTACGAAGGGTAAAATTACAGTGCTAAATTATATTTGAAGAACAAAGTTTCTTACAAAACTTCCTTGTTGAATCTTGTACCGAAAAAACGAAAAACTGATTTTTTAAAAGCAAAAAGAAAAGGAAATGGTGCGGGGAAACCAGTAGTACTTTATATTAAAAAAAAAATCTACAATGACTAATAAATCCTGCGCTGTCACACGCGGCTGCTTGTTAACTTCAGTGAACCATATTTGACGTGTGAGGTCATTTTTCGACACACAGTGCGTCAAGTTTATACTACGATTTAAAAAAAACTTCTTGCGTGATTAATTTGTGACTATCATATTAGGCATTAATTATAATCCTTTATTTATCACATTTCGTTGTGATAAATCGCATTTCGTTAACTTTTCGATTAAAAGCAAAAGAAGTGACATTTGAACTGAATTACCTAATTTCCATCCACTTTTTAAAACTAATATGGATTTCAAAATAATATTTTTACGTTTCATTCAATGCAGTAGTATCCCAGGTGGAAACTTTTCTGGTGCTACTCGAGATTTCTCGGTTTTTGAAATTGACGAATCGCGGAATTCTGCGAAGAAAAACTTTTGATTTATTGCATTAATACCGAGGGTGAGGGAGGGGGGAGCCTCTTAAAATGCTTCTGACACTATTCTTACTGATTCTTTGTAACACGACTAATTCTTATGTCAAGTGTAGCACTCTGTATCTAAATATGACCACCATTTTCCTCAATCACCCATCTCTTTTTGGAGATTGTGTCCCCCATTTTTTTGAATTTTCGAGTTTCATAGCAACAATTTTTACTTGGAGGGAAAAAAAAACATTGTATTACTGTTAACAATTTTCCTGCAAGATAGTGTTATTTCCCTCGAAAATAATTAAAAAAAAAAGGCTCTTTCTTCTGGCTCTTTGTCCCAAATACCACCAATTTTTGGTGTAAAACAAAAATATAGGCCTCACTGCTATAAGCCCTATGTTTGAAACATATCCACATTGTAAAAAAATAAAAAAACAAAAATTAAAAACCCTGGAAGCATCAAATGTTGCATACGGGTCGCATAGCAAATCTTCAGTAAATAACTGTCCAGTGTTGTATTTATAAAGTTACATTCAAAGATGAAATTAGGATTAAAAAAGGAAATTAAATGTTTATAATGTTCTAGCATTAATGTATATTTGTATTTCTAAGGTGCACCACTCCAGTTGGTCATCACTTCTTGATGTAGAAAACACATAATTCTACTGCTGAAAATGTTCCTAATACTATAACTTCTTTCACTTTTTAAAATGCTCTTTTTACTTCAAAATCGCTTTGAGATATTTGAAAAAAATTTACATGAAATTTAGGAACATTCCTAAATGTTTAAAAATATCTCATGTCATTAAAAATATATCATTCCTTTTCTAAAAGTGTTTTCTGGAATTTGAAAGCATTCTTCTATGTCTTGTTTTGTTCTGATTCCATCTTTTTTGTTGTGTTTTTCTTTTTGCATTGAGCTAAGGGCTTTTATTTGACGCCAATAAGATTATTAAAATTGGGATATTGTCGTTGAATCATGCGCATTAATTTTAGGAGTTGACTTAATAAGGTTGTTGGTTTTAATTTGCGTGGCGCTGAAACACAATGATGAAATCACAAAAGTAAAATTTTGTATTAAACTAGTGCTAAATTCAACTAATGTAAATGCTTTCATTTAATAATTCTTCTTTTTTTCCTTTTCTTTCATTGCGGGGTTATGTCAGTCCCTGACAAGGTTACTAAAAACGTCAAATTATCTCAAAACAGATTGATGTTTCTGCTGTCATTTTCATTATTTATGCTCGAATTTCATTTCTGTTACTTGCATCCCCTTAGCTACTTGCTTCAGTTGACGAAGGCTGCACAAACCATTAATGCGTAGTACATGTAAAGATTGGTTCACAAAAATTGAAGATAGCTTTGAACGCAAGATAGTTACTGCTTGAAACATGAAACTACAATTATTGAACACATTATTTTCACTACATGTTTTAGTACTCAAAGCCTTGATTTGAGCAT